>JBBPDA010019622.1:0-15928 GCA_037974385.1 Arnoldichthys spilopterus | reverse complement strand
CTCTCTCTCTCTCTCTCTCTCTCTCTCTCTCTCTCTCTCTCTCTCTCTCTCTCTCTCTCTCTCTCTCTCTCAGCTGTCAGACCGTAATGATGCCTGCTCAGATGCCTGACCCCGTAGTTCCGGCTGGTTCTCTGCCCAGTTTAGCTCCTCTGGCTGGGTTTCCAGACTCCACGCGCACAGAGCAGCTCAGACTGTCCAAGATATACA
This sequence comes from Arnoldichthys spilopterus, assembly GCA_037974385.1. Taxonomy (NCBI): domain Eukaryota; kingdom Metazoa; phylum Chordata; class Actinopteri; order Characiformes; family Lepidarchidae; genus Arnoldichthys; species Arnoldichthys spilopterus. The sequence continues at coordinate 15,721 of JBBPDA010019622.1, read as the reverse complement.
GCTTCCAAGCTTCTGCGACACCTCTGGAGCTCATACATCCTGGCAAGAGGCCGTTTTGCCTACTACAGAGTGAGGTGAGACACTACAGCATATGTAGCTTTCCCTCCTTACAGCAAATACAGGCTGGCAGCAGAGGTCCGGGCACTGCTTTAGTTTTACAAGGCTAATGTAGCCAGCAGGTGATGGAGGCTTAAATGACAGTTTTCTATAAGACCTGAACTACATTCAGGTTACTGTGTGTATTTTTACCAGACTTTTGTTTTAACTTTATTTTTAATGGGGTTTTTTTTTGTATGCAATAATTCATAAAAATACCAACTGATCACTATAGTGAGTAAATTATTTAACACATCAGGTCAAACTCAAAAGGTTTAAAAAAAAAAAATGATGATAATAATAAGAAGAACAAAAAGAACAAGAACAGAGAAAGAAAAAACGTCACAAAAACTGTAAATTTACTGACGGAGTCGCCCTCTGCTGGAGAGCCCACTGTACACATATAGAGCATTTGTGCACCCAGCGCGACCTCTAGTGGTCGTATATAAAACTGCCTACAGATGTTTTTAGGAACAGCTGCAGTTCCCGTCATATTTAACTCATATATGTTTAATAAAAAAAATTCAAAACATTAACAAAGTAGCACATTGTGCTTCAATGATCTGACTTCTCGTCAGTAAAGACGAGCTGTTTAATTTCTTGCAGTAGCAGCCGTTTACTAAAGCATCCCATAAATGGTGGTGGTGGTGCTGATGCTGGTGGGTGTCAGTGCAGCTAATGGGTTTGTGCTGATCTCTTCTTGTCTCTCATGCAGATGGCTGATGACAATGAAAGGAGAAAGAGGAGGAGAGAGAAGAACAAAGTTGCAGCAGCGCGCTGTCGGAACAAGAAGAAGGAGAAGACGGACTTCCTCCAGAAAGTGAGTTTGAACAAATGTAACCACTGTTTCATTATTTCAGCATGCTGTCAACTAATTCACCAATACATAACTAATTAATGTGCTAGCTAACAAAGCTAACGATTATTATTATTATTATTATTATTATTATTATTATTATTATTATTATTATTTATAAAGCACATTTATTCCCAAGGTTGCTGTACTTAGAAGTAGTAGTAATCTAAGTGAGTAACAAAGCAACAAATCAAATAAGCAACTAACAACTTCATTATTAAGTAATCTTAAAGAATCTTAGTATAAGTCACTTAAGTATGTAAGTAAGTAACATGTAACTAAGCTAAGTATCTTAATAATGTATCTGTCTGGGGAAACTAGGTAGTAAGATAGATAGCAATAGAGAAACACCATAATTAACACAAATTATGTTCCTAATTAGGTAACTAGATAAAGAGAAGTGACTAAGTAACTATAGCAACGAAGTAACTTTACTATGTAACTGACAAAATGAATAACTTAAGTGTCTTAATGACTTAATTATGCAGGTAGCCAGGTAACTAACTAGGGCAGTGGAGGCCTAGTGGTTAGGACGCTGCCTTTGAGACCTGAAGGTCGCAGGTTCGAGTCCCAGCCCAGGCACTACTGAGGTACCTTTTGAGCAAGGTACTATCCCGCTACACTGCTCCCCGGGCGCTGTTGATGGCTGCCCGCTGCTTCACGTGTGCATGTGTAATGGGTTAAATGCAGAGGTCACATTTTGTTGTGGTTCTTGGGTGTTCACAATGACAAATAGTCACTTTCACTAAGTAATGAGCTGAGTAATTAAGATACTTAATCACCTAATTACATTAATAAATAAGTAACTAAATTAGTCATTTATTTAGGAAGTGCTTCAGGTCACACAATAAAACCTCTCTCTTTGTCTCTCTCCTTCTCTCGCTCTGTAGGAGTCCGAGCGCTTGGAGCTGCTGAACGCGGAGCTGAAGGCCCAGATCGAGTCACTGAAGCAGGAACGGCAGCACCTCGTCCTGATGCTCAACTTGCACCGGCCCACATGCATTGTCCGCAGGGACAGCGTCCAGTCCCCCGAGACCGAGCAAAATCCTCTTCTCCAGCAGTTCCCCGCTCACTGACACGCTTGTTTATTGCCCACTGTACACTTATTTTACTCAGCTGAAGCCATCTGCAGCCCAGAAGATGCACTCCATGCAAGCTACTCTCTGGACCAGCAGGACCACCGATTCCCCCAAGGGATGGGGGAACGAGGACTAGACGGCTTTTAAGATAGCAAAAAAAGGGAAAAAAATTTCCTACCAGAGCTGACATCACTCCCTCTCACTGATGCAACAGGGGGCTTTCCTTTGTTTTTTTTCCTGCTGGTTATGGTGGGTGATGAGCTTCCATTACTTGTTAGCTACATTAGCCTTGTAGCTCCAGTGCTGAGGAGCGCAAAGTTGGTGTGGGTTGTCCATGTTTGGTGAATGTTTCCCAGCGAAAGTCACAGTTGTCTCTGATGCTGGAAGCTACATGGTGGGGGGGAATTTTGCCAAAACTGAACTGAGAATGTTTATCTCCATGATGATCTGTTATATCCTAAGTTGGGGCTCAGTAAAGAGGAATGTGGGCCTGATGCCTTCAGCAGAAAAGATCTGCAGCGGACTCGCTGTGGAAGCTGTCTGGGCTGAACCAATTGTGCAATAATGTCCAAAAAACATGTTTAATGACTGACGGCTCTAAGACCCCACATCTTATATGAAGATGGATGCCTCTTTGTTCCTGATGAATCTGAATGGGTGTGGATGTGAATCTGACTGATTGGGTGGGTGGGGGAAAGGGCAGATATTTATATATGAATATAAGTATCACTTTCAGACATTTTCACGATATTCGACTTGCATTGCAATGTTTACTGGGACAGAATGTAGCAGTAAGCTCCATATTTACCGTGGAGTGCGAAATGACTTACATAGTGCTTTAATACATCCATATAGTGCCTTATATGTCCAACAGGGATGCAGCCATAGGCTACACAGCTCTGTGCTGAATGATATATATTTTTTTTATTACATTTTAATAACATAGTAAAAATATAATTCTAAGAATGTAGTATTGGCAAAAATAGAAAGAAGCGAAAATAATCAGACCTGTAATGTCAGTAAATAAACAGTTGATGTCATAACAATCCATTGACCGTAACAACCAAGCAGCTACTGTAAACTGGCTGCCGTTGTTTACAGGCTTTCTGTAATTATTCTAGAACAGACTGTACCCATTGCATGCTCAAACAACCATGTTGTGACAAAACAAATCCGGATAATGACGTAAGATCATATCGGCCTGACCTGATAGTGGATGTTTACATTACGCACTCCTTGTTGCAATAGGGATCCCTTTGTTGGGGTGGGGGGTGGGTTGGGTTGAACTTTAATGCCAAATACCTTGAACAGCCACCAGATGGCGCCTTCTGGTAGGCTCCTAGGTGCACCGATGCCGGCATCGCTTTAAACACGTACTGTTTGTTTACTGGTATTTTTGTATTTAGTGCATGCACTTGTGTCTGGCAGTCTGTTATCTACCATGTTAGTGTTATCACTTGATGTGATAAACCGCATGCTTTGTAATGTCTCGTCCGATCTTCAGTGTTGATCGGAAGGGTCTGTTTCTCCGCTGGCTGGAGCTCTCCTAGGTTCTAAATAATGTTTTATAAAAGAAGAAATAAACTCAGGTAAAAGCACAATATGACTCATGCTTTTATGACTTGTGAAGAATGGTCAGTGAGCTGGACAAATAAAACAGCTCACATCATGAGAATCTTGACTCTTTGGAAATGCTAAAACCAACCCATGAACTCCCCAGTCCATGCACTGCACAAACCACCTCTTTTGTATTGGGATGTCACAAAAACAGACACTTTTACACATTCAGCATACAGTTGCTTAGCCCCGCCCATTTAACATACACATGTTAAGCCCCACCCATTTACTCTGAGTCTGTTTCTGCCTGAAGTTCATTTAGAATGAGCCACAATACTGCAAACTTAACCTCAATGACAACAAATTGTACTCTGTTTACATTCAACACCGTGTAGCCAACAGAAGTGTTTACTGACGGAATTCAGCAGCTGCCCATTGGCTTTAACTGTACACCAATCGGCCATACCATTAACACCACCTGTCTGATATAGAGTAGGTCCCTCATGCCCTCATGCTCCTCAAACAGCTCTGACTTTTGTGCACTGTATGTTCTGACCCCTGTCTATCAGAGTCAGCATTTACTTTTTAAACCACACTAGCTGTTCTGTGGGATCAGACCAGATGGCTACCCTTGGGATCCATGACACTGTCACTGATTTACCAGTTGTGCTTACTTGGATCACTTTTGGTAGGTAATAACTACTGCAAACCTGGAGCACTCCACAAGTCCTGCTGTTTTGGAGATGCTCTGACTCCGGCGTCTAGCTATCACAATAAGGCTCTTGTCAAAGTGGCTCAGATCCCTAATTTTTCCTTCTTCCATCACATCAAAACCTGATAGTGAAATAACTAGTCAATCTTATTTACTTTGCCTGTCAATGGTGTTAATCTTTTGACTGATTAGTGTAAGTGTGCTTTAAGTAGTGGGCTGTCCAGAATGACCTTAGTCAAGTTATCTGGCTAAGTGAGAAATCCTGCTGCCCTAAGGGGCCATGTGCAGTCCATTATTCTACCTTCTTCAAAGTGCAACTAGATCTTAACGAGTGCTTTTGGGCCCTGCACTGACCACTGACCACTGACCACTAGGTGTCACTGTTAAGATTTGCCACTCTGATCAAGCCTCTTTTTCACTGTAAGGAAGACCATTCTCTCAGCAATGCAGCGTAAACACAAACATCTCAGCTGCTTAATTTCACTATACTGCAGCACCATTGCATTGTCATTTCATTTCATTTCAATCATTTTTCTTTGTACCTCTTTACTTGTGTTTTTAAACATTGAAGCATAGGTTCTTTAAACTGCAGGGTTATTTTAAGTAACAGTAACTACTATGATTTATTCATTATCCACCATATATTATTCCCTATCCACTATAAATTATTGAGTAACTACTGTGAATTATTCAGTATCCACTATGAATTTTCCAGTGTCTATTATTAAGCCTATGTGTGAGTTCTGTAGTTCAGAGAGTGGGGTAATGAAATGTGGAGATGCTCAGAGTTTGAGGGGTTAGGATTTGTGGCAGAAGTGGGTTGTGTGCGTTGAGCGTGTTGTTGTGTTTCTGAGAGTTCGTGGCTCAGGGGCTAATCAGCTTCGCTGTGTTTCAGGCTGACGCTCTCTCTCTCGTTCTGTAAAGCCGTTTGGATCACACGTCTGACCTTCTGTTTGGCAGCTCCAGCCTCTACAGAAATCCATCTCTTTTGGCTGAACACGTTTGGGCCGTGGGCGGCTGGCCCAGTCTGGCCTGCTCCACCAGCCTGTTTTCCTCCGTTGTGTGTGTGTGTGTGTGTGTGTTTGTGTGTGTGTGTTTGTGTGTAGTTGGGGAGGTAAACACGTGTTTGTCTGATGCCACCAATCGCTACCTTGAGAACAGTGTTTGGTCTCAACAACACAATCAGAAAACAAACAAGATGTGAAATTGGGGTTGGCGTGTGTGACCTGTGCAGGTGTGTAACAATGCAGACTCCACATCACTTTATGTACTGTATCATATGCACACACCAATCAGCTCTAACATTAAAGCCACTAGCAGGTGAAGTGACACTGCTGATCTGGTTGCAGTGGCTCCTGTCAAGGGGTAGGATATATTAGGTAACAAGTGCAGTCATTTTAAGCATAGGAAGCAGGAAAAATGGGGAAGTGTAAGAATCTGAGGACCAAAGTGTGATGGTAAACAACTGGGTCAGAGCATCTCTAACACAGCAGGTCTTGTAGAGTGCTCTAGGTATGCAGTAGTAAGTACCTACCAAAAGTGATCCAAGGAAGGATCGAATTGGAGACAGGGTCATGGTTACCCAAGTCTCACTGATGTGCATGGGGGCACTAAAGCTAGTGACTGTTTGATAAATGTCCATAAAAGCTAATTAAAGTCCATACAAATCACTTTAGTGTAACAAAAATTGATAATATAACAATAAACGAGCATTATGAGTAAAACATTGTTTTTGATGCACTTTTTTCTGTTTAGCCTGTCACAGTCACTGACAGGGCTATACATCCCAGTCTTGGCTTTGTTTTACTTACACACAACTGTGTGTAGCCCTGAGTTTGACTGTGACAGGCTAAACAAAAAAAAAACTTAATGAAAAAGCCAAAACTGGAGTGAAAAGAAAGGCTACTTTGAATGACCACTTCGATTTCATTGACGTTACACTGTCAGTTCAGGCCTTGTGGTGTGTTTCTCTATACCAGTCCTTACAGAAGTACTTAGAAAGGCTATTTTTCTGTTATGGGTTATGGTAACACATTTGCCCCAAATACCATTGTATGAATCATAATAAGCTGTATAAATAGAGCTAAGCCTTTAAAAAAACACATTTTTGAGGGCAAAGGATTTAGCAGAAATTGACAGTGGCTTTAGGTTGGTACTCAGTAGCACGTGTGCTTGGTTTAGTCTCAGATACTCAGATTGAACTGGAGGAATCCCACTGATACAGTGAGTTAGCACAGGACTGGTCTTAATCTATGCATGCATCCATGCATTCTTCAAAATTTGAAATGAAAAAATAATGGTATAAATGTATAATGGGTCACTCAGAGTGGGTTTGGTGTGAAATGGTTCAGGCTTGGATTTCTTTACACTAGTGGTGAATGGAACCAGACGTCACATTTCTAACACAAATATAGACATTTTATTTCCTCTCTAAACCCCATGTGTCCACGTGTCTCTGAGCGTTTTTATGGAATGAGATGGTAAAATAGTGAATCTGAACTTTGGGGGACTATTTTTCCTCACAGCGTCCTGCATGTATCCCTCCACCATAAATGGGTTTAGTTTTAGGCCCAAACACATTTGACGTAAGAACTTTCTGTAAAGAGCTTTTAGAGGAATTAGACATCTGGTTCCATTCACCACCACTGTCAACAGGTCACCAAACCCGCTCTGAATCAATCTGCAGGAATTTGGTCAAATTGATTTGCATAAGTTATGCAAAAATGTGTCGTCATGAAACTGGCATTTCAAAACAATGTAAATAAAAGTGGAGTTACGGTTCAGACAAAATGTTTCAGGCAGCTCCTTCATAACCATTTCATGGAAAAACTTTCTGTGAGGAGCTTTTTGCTTAAATAAGCCTGAAATAGCAGCACACTCAAAGCCTGGGGTGCTATTGACACTCTGCTGTTCCTGGAAGGTTCTCCACTGGTCCCACACATTCACTTTCTGTAGAATTTCGAATCCGGACAAAACATGTAAGTGCTGATGTGATTGACTTCTGAGGTTAATTTGATGAGGGTTTCTGGTTTCAGTAAAGGATCCTGTTGGTGTTTTGTTAATTAGCCATACTGCAGATCTGCATTTCCTCTGAAGCTGAGAGCACGTCCGTGTGTCTGCTGCAAAACTTCCATTATGAGTAAAAGAGAGAAACCACAGAGAGGTGAAATGGTGTGTTCTGTTGTATTAGACTTACTGGATCTACATCCATCCATCCACCCACACACACACACACACACAACCATGGCAAACACTCTGAGGCTGCTCATCAGCCAGCTGCGTAAAACAATCAGAAATTCCTCAAATCTGAGAAAGGGAGAGCGAGGCAGTGATTCTCACTTTAGCAGCAGGCGGCACACCTGAGGGCATGTCCTGCCCCTAGACACCTGGTTCACACCTGGGCATTTTCACCAAAATTCCCTCATGATTATGTGGCCAATATGTGAACAAAGCCATTCAGGGTGGGTTTGGTGTGAAACTTTCTTTTCTGTTCTAGAGAACTGTCCATGCTGGGGGTGAATGCAGAGGTTCAAATTCTAGAGGGCATCTGAGGGCAATAGGTGAATAAAACATCCTTCCTCTCGATCTAGTAGTTAAACAGATCCACACACTAGCCAGCTCTACAGGTGTATTTAGTGAGGTCTTGAGCTGCAGATCTGGTGAAATCAGGGCCAGCAGATTGAAGAATTTTCATTCAGCTTTTCAGATGCTGCCCAGGTCTATTCCTTGGTGTGACTTTTTTATGATGCTGTTTGCACAGTGAATGCCAAATGGGGCTGTTTTGGGCTTCCCAGATGATTTATTAGTACTTTCTTCTTATTTTTTGTTGACAGGATTAATTGAGCAACGTTATCAGCTGAGTTCTTCCACTTATGCGAACTGTAGTTCACTGGGGCTCAGGACACATATTATAACACACTGCTTGAATGTGGCCACATGCAGCCCAGACACCCACCGAATGTGGTCTAAGGAATCAGATCTCAGTGCATCCTTAATGCGTCTCGGGCACATTCACACCTGCACTTAGAGCTACCCACTCCTTATTAGGATCACCCAAGATACATGTAAATGCCAGGTAGGTCTGTGTCATTTTGAAGTATATTCTATATCTCACTCTTGGAACAGAAATGGGCAGTGGTGGCCTACTGGGTTAGGACATTGCCCTAGTGAAGTCAAGTCTGGCCTGGACACCATTTAGGTCCCCCTGAGCAAGGTACCACCCTGCTATTCTGCTCCCCGGGTGCTGTCAAAAGCTGCCTGCTGCTCCACATGTGTATGTGTGATGGGTTAAATACAGAAGTCACATCTTGTTGTTGTGCTTGAGTGTGTTCACAATGACACATAGTCACGTTCACAAAATATATTTAAGAACTCTAGTCTAAAAGCAAGCAACACTATGCTGCTTCAGGAACACTTAACATTAACACTAAACTTAACGTTATTTACATTGTTCTGCCCACGACTACAACATAAGATGAGCTCCTCTGCCAAAGTGGCAACATTTTTATACTAAGGTAATATCAGCAATGCTAATACTGTCATAACCATGATGTAAGAAAATAGTTTGCTTTTGGGTTTCTTTGGGAGCTCGAGACTCATAGGGAGTGGACATTTACATAAAATGGATCTCCGTTAAAAACCGACCTCTCAGACATGACCCTCTTCACTCCTTACTCCAAGCCAAGCAGTGAAGGCAGGGGCTTCTTTTGCTTAGACAGAGTTCAGAAGGCATGGATCTAATTTCATTCCACATGACTCTTTCCTTGCAGGTCCAAACACCCCCATCCCACAAACAAAAACTCACAAAGTCATTAGATCTACCTACAATGACATGAGATTCTGGATTTTAAATAATAATTCTCACCAAAACGTTGCAAGTTTGTGTCCCTGGGTAAGGAAGCAGACGTCCGGTTCCTCTACAAGCTCCTCACAGAACGTTCTTCCATGAAATTGTGATGAAGATGCTGCATGATGACATTGTTTTTCCTGGGTCTGAAGAGGATTTTGGGCCTAAAACAAAACCCCTTCATGGTGAAGGGGGATACATGCAGGACACTGTGAAGCAAAACTGTCCCAGCAGTTCTCTGTGGTGACCCATTTACACCAAACCCACTTTGACAACTTTGCTTGCAAAAAAATTGGTGGAGTTCCCCTTCAAAGTGATAGCTTTGCCAAAAAATTCCCTGCATACCCCAAATGTTGCTGAACCGCTCGCTGAGATATGTTTGGTGTCTGAAGTTCACTTTTTTATTGGCGCTGGAGCTGCAGGGGTAATGTAGCTAACAAGCAATGGATGATTATACTCCACCAATTTGTTCAGTAATGTCTAATAGACTTGTCTATTTGGTTTTTGACCCTGTACAACTTACTGTTCTCTATTAACATGTACTTTTGAGTCGTAAATGATCAGACACCACATAAGCAAGTCTATCATCTCTTAGCACCACAGTCTGAAGCGAGTATATGTTTAAGGCCTGGTGCCTTGATAAAATCCCATTACGTTATTGCTATATTAGCCTTGCAGCTCCAGTGTAAAGATCAGGGGAAATTTGGGCAAACAAAACATGGTGCTTCGTTTTCGTATTGCTTACGTAATTAACGGTGCATCTTTCCTGGCATTTTTGTTTTTTTTCTTAACGTAATTTTTCATTCAGTCTATGAGGAAAAGTGAGACTAGCCTATGCTGAAGTGTGTCTGTGTGTGTGTGTGTGTGTGTGTGTGTGATGTAACGTCAGCTCAGGGAAATCAGGACCTTGGTTTCTGGGCATTTGACATAATTTGCAAATTTGCATGAGTTGCATCATTCGCATCATTGTCAGGAAGCAGGCTGGTTTGCATGAGGTGGGAGAGCTGCAGCGTTCAGAGAAAAAAAAACAGAGCACTACTGCCTGAATGCGGCCTCAGCCGCACACGCCGATGTGAGGTCGGGTGGAATTTTTGACCTGACAGAGACTCAAGCATGTCAGAGTGCAGCTGCTGCTATGCTCCACATGACAAGGGAAAACACCACATTACACACCACAACATCGCACAACACACACAAATACACACATGTATAAACTTTATTTAATAACACACTGTGTCTGCACAATAATGCAAAGATCATTTATTATTTAGGGAAAATAACATCTGCATACACACAAACACATGTACGATCTGCAGGGTGTGGGATGGAGATGTAGGAAGGTGGAGTTTTCAAAAGCCCCAGTTCGGGTAATTTTCACTTACACCGGTTTGTGTTACTGGCTGAAACGTTTCACTCTGAAGCGCAATGCTTCACTCTGTCCACTGGGGATTGAAAGATCCAGTTTACTGACAGTTAAAATTCCCTTTAATTATGTCACCATTTCACACGTTTCCCTTTTCGGCTGAACACCTTAATATAACTCCTCATAACTCACAATAAGTCCTTATAACTCCCTATAACTCCTCACACCTCCTCTTTGCTCCTCATTACTCCTCTTTACTCCTTATAACTCACCATAGTTCCTAATAACTCCCCAAAACCCTTCATTACTCCTCATAACTCTTCATAACACATCAACTCAACTCAAATCAACTCAAATCGACTTGACTCGACTCGACTCGACTCGACTCGACTCGACTCAACTCAAATCAGCTCCACTGAACACTGCTCAACTCAGCTCGGCTTGGCTTGGCTTGGCTCAGCTCGGCTCCACTGAACACAGCTCAACTCAATTCAGCTTAGCTCGGCTCAATTCAACTCAACTCAACTCCACTTAATCGAGGATTACACAAGAACACACAAGAACACACCTGAACACAATGCAAGGACTATACATGTTACAAAATGTATGTACACAATTTTACTCTCACACAACAAGACAATACAAGTAACAATTCATGACACTTTACAGAAGGCACAATGAAACGCAAGCCCAGCCAAACACGATCATTTCATTTTGTCTGCAGTGTACTGAGTACTACACTAAAAACAGACGCAAATATTTATTTTCAAAGATGGGCCAAACTTTCTGTAAATAAGTTTAAAAGAATTGTCTTCTTTGTGTAAAACAGTTCTGAAGGCAGGGGAGAGGGGCAGTCTGCTGTAATGTGACTGGTTTGAAAGTCTAAAACCCCCTTTTAGCAAAACGCTGTTAAAAGCAGACCAAACGTCCCGTCTTTGGCTGTTTTTTTTTTTCATCTGGACTATTTCTGGGGTTTTAGCATCTCCGGTGACCCAAAGTTTTTTTCTATCTTTCTTTTTATGCAAAGTTTCCAGGAGTCATGTGACTTCCAGTCTAGGGCAAGAGAGATTTTCTATCTCAGACCACATCACACAACCACTAATTAGACAGAGAGAGAGAGAGAGACCTAGAGAGAAACAGAGAGAGAGAGAGAGGGAGGGAGGAACAGGCGTTACGCATTACACAGTGAACCGTGGTCGAGTCGACACACTTCTTGGTACATACACACTCTCGCACACATTGAGAGAGAGAGAGAGTGAGAGTGAGAGAGAGAGAGCGAGAGCAGGAGAGAGACAGAGAGAGAGAGGGTTTGTGCAGGACTGTACTGGGTAATGGCTCAAGGCTCTGACAGCAACGACACCAGCTACACCAAGTCCCCTTCACCGGGAAACAGACAGGTACAACTTTCTCCATCTCTGCCTCTATCTCTCCACTGTTCCCCCACTGTCACTCTCTCTCTTTCCCCCCTCTCAATCTCACTCTCTCTACGCACTCTGCACATGCTTGGATGCAACTCTGTATGCGTATTACTGAGGAACTCACATGCAGTTCATTTATTGGCTCAGTTTCCATTTTTTCTTCACCTCTCTCTCTCTTTTTCTCTCTATCCCTCTCTCTTCTCTCTCTCTCTCCCTCACTCTCTACCCAACCTGCTGAAAGTGATTTCTTCTTTACTGATATTTTCACTCGTATGATTTTTAGCTTTTGCACCTGCAGATGTGCCTCACTCACTGCTGCACAGTAAATACATAAACATACATGTGCATCACTCTCTCTTGGCAGATGTTCTGTTCCATCTCTTCATTCCCTCTCCATCCTCTCTTTTTTTGTCTCCTCTCTTCTTTCATCTGTTCATCCTCTTTTTCTACATCTCTTCATCCTCTCTCTCTTAATCTCTCCATACTTTCTTTCTCAATCTCTTTATTCTCTTTTCATATCATCATTCTCTCTCTCTTTTTATTCCTTTGTTGTCTCTTTCTTTTCATCTTTTTATTTTTCTCTCTGCCTCAATATTTCTACTTTTCATTCTCTCTCCATCCGTCTGTCTTTCTCACTCAATAACTCTCTCTTTGCCTCTCTATATCACATATTCTCTCTCTTTCTCTCTCTCTCTCTCTCTCTCTCTCTCTCTCTCTACTCCCCATTCATTACACTTTATCAGAAATGGGGACGGCACCTTGTTCACCTCTTCCGTTCAAACAGCTACAACACACAGAAACACATGCACGCACACACACATGCACAAACACACGCACTCTGACAGACTGGGGGACCCTCTTAGTAGCTTATAGTGTACTAGGGCAGTAAGCCAGCATGTAATTGGCTGTATGTGTACATTTGCCTAATGTACTGTATGTGTTATAGGTTTGGCTAAAGGTTTCATTGAAGTGACCCTCGCCACCACCACCACCAATTTTACCCCCAATTACAGTCGAACACTGTCATAGTCAATGTAGTTTAGCGCCTTTAGCTTTAGCACACAGCTAATGCAGCAAACAAGTAATGAAAAGCGTATAGCCCCCCAATTAGCATGTCGTTAGCCCCCGACTGTGTGATCTTCAGTCACCATCAATCACTGTTATCTATAAACACAAAGAATTCTAGCCTGTTACTGCTTTTAGCAATGTTAGGATGCTTTAGCACATGCTTATGTGTAAGAAAGTGCTAAAGTAGCCTTGTAGCTTCAGTGCTAAAACTAAAGCAGCAAGCTTCACACGGTCCTGGCTAACCAGCATTTGTGCTAATGGGGGTGAGAGGGCATGTGGTGGCGTTGTTGTGGGGGGGTTGTTAGGAGGGTGATTCTTTAGTGAATTTTCACTTTAAAATCACCTCCTAGAACTGAAATCATCATGCTGGGCTTGAGCACGATGCAGGCCTGCGTGAGCCATGCCCACAATCAATTACTCACTCTCTTAGCCCTAGTGCCATGTGTAAGTGTGTGTGTTTGTGTGTGTGTGTGTGTGTGGGAATTTGGAAACTGCAGTAATGCACTGACTGATATTTCCCACGCCTCCAGAGTGGGCTTCTTAGAAATACTGAGCAGAGAGCTGCTGTAAATAAAAACAGTTTTCAATCTGGCAACCGCTTAATAAAGCACAGAGAAAGAGAGAGCAAGAGAGGGAGAGAAACAGAGAGAGAGAAAGACTAACAGAGAGCAAAAGAGAGAGAAACTGACAGAGAGTGCTGAGGGAGATATGAAGAGATACATAGGGACAAACTGATAGAGCAAGAGAGAGCGATAGAGAGAGAGAGAGCAAGAGAGAGAGAGAGAGATAGTGTAAGTGGTTAGTGATTCTGAAAGTGCCGTTAGGGACGGGAGGACGGCCCACCACGCCCTGAACCAGCACTACATCCATCATCTCCACTCTGCCAGCAACGCTAATGCTAATGCTAATACTAACTGACATCCACGTTGACTGGTTCAGGCTAACATACATCCCTGTCAAAGATGTGGCAGCAATCTTGCGTGTCGCACATGCCTGGGCTTCCATAGAGGGTCCACTGGGGAAAAGTTTTTGATGGGAAAATGTGCCCTGGTGCTGCACGCTACTAGGGATGCATCAGCATGTGAAGAGCAGGCCAAGGCCTGATATTCTTCATGCAGGTATCATCTGATGCTGCGTGCTAGGATGTTACTAGCACCCCTTTGCACCAAACTGGTGTAGATGCCGGTTCGTACATTTGCATTGAAAAAAGCCCAGCAGTGGCACAACTGCAGTAAATTGCTGGTACTACAGCTGGAGCTGCTGACCCCAGTGGCTATAGCAGGGGCCACTGCAAGAGACTGACCACTATTTTGTTAAAAACACAAGTGAAATCAGGAACAGTAGCAGCGGAAAAGTGCAAGAAATTGTCTATGTCGGATCAGTTCCAAAAGGAACAATGGTTGGGCATATTAGTGCTCTGATCATGCAATATGTGTTTATTCTAGCTTGAAAAGTGGTAGGAGAAGCAGTGCTGAGAAATTTTGATACTGAATATTAACACAAAGAGGAAAATGAAGAGCAGTGAGTTGGCTTCTGTCAAAAAATGCAGATGTTTTAGCACAGTGGTCCAGCTGTTCTGCTCTTTTGGAGTACAAAAATTTAAATCAACAAATTTCAGCCTGAAATATAGAACAAATTTAAACATTGGTCCATTGTTGATTGTTTTTTTTTAAACCAATTATGTGCCTATATGCTGATATCAGTGTACATTCACTCTAATGATACCAAACCTTCATCACAGCTAAACACAGATAAACTATTCACTGCTGCTATAAAACAACATTCTTTAACATGATGTTTTTCATGATGACCTGTCCATGTAAATGTACATGCACAGTTAAGGTGTTGTTTTTAGGTGAAGCATCGCAAATCCTCAAAACTTTAAAGTTAAAGTTTGTTGCTCATTTCACATCTTGAAATCCAAAATGAGGCTCAGGTGGGACAATCAGTGCTGCTCCAAATCACTCGAAAACAAATGGAAATGGCAGCAAAAAAAAATCAGACCAGACAATCTGGCCCACTTTCCTTGTTCCAGCACATGAGCTTTAAGAACTGACTATTCACTTCCTGCCTTAAATATCCCACCCCCTGACATGAGCCATTATAATGAATTAATTCTATGGTCACTGTTATTCACTTTACCTGTCCATCCATCCATTTTTTAAAACCACTTCTTCAGTTTCGGGTTGCGAGGAGACTGAAGCCAATCCCAGCTGACTATGGGCCCAAGGCAGGGATCACCCAGGACAGGAGGCCAGTGTATCAGGCAGCTTAAGCTTATGCAGGCACATGTGCTAACTGTGCTAATTCTGCCTCAGACTGTGGAGGCAGTTTAAGTCCTGACTGTGTGCTTAGCTTCATAAACCCTCAGTGTTTGTGTATAATGCTCTGAATGTGGGCCAGTGGGCTACATGGTTTAGACTAGCTGGAAAGCATGATAGGGATTAATTAATTAATTAATTAATTAATTAATTAATTAAATTAATTTATCACTCATGTATTCATGCCTTTATTTGGAAAAAGAAAGGCTCACCTTAATCTCAGTTGAATACCAGCACTGTTTTGTTTGTGAATGATGAATAATTACTAGCATAAAGATTATCAGCTTGGATAGCATTTTGAATTTTACCTTTTTTTTTTTGGCAATTTTTCCTATTTTATTTTATAATTCATATTCTATTCTTTGTACAATTTTTACTTCTAAATTTCTTTTTAACCTATTATTT
>JBBPDA010019576.1:0-15929 GCA_037974385.1 Arnoldichthys spilopterus | reverse complement strand
GAGAGAGAGAGAGAGAAGGATAGAGAACGAGAGAGAGAGAGATAGAGAGGAGAGGAGAGAAAGAGAGAGAGAGAGAGAGAAGGGTAGAGAGAGAGACAGAGAGAGAGAAGAGAGAGCATAAGAGCGCACGAGAGAGAGAGAGAAGAGTAGAGAGCGAGAGAGAGAGAGAGAGAGAGAGAGAGGAGTAGAGAGCGAGAGAGCGAGAGAGAGAGGAGTAGAGAGCAAGAGAACGAGAGAGAGAGGAGTAGAGAGCAAGAGAACGAGAGAGAGAGAGAGAGGACCCTTATGCTGAGCGATGGGGAAGGAGGACTACACTGTGCAGTAGTTTGCTGGTAGTTTCATTTATATTTTTTTTTACATTTATTTATATTTATTTCTTTTTTGGCAATTTTTGTGCAGTTAACTACTGAAACCACACACATGAAAGTAATTAGGTCATTTCTATTTCAACATTGATGACAGTAAGTGACCCCCATTGCCTTTCGCTCTAAATCTGACCACATGCCCAGGCCATTTGCACTGATCAAAAAACAAGGCCCTCACTTATTGCTGTACGTCTCATTCTGTTAAAACTGTGTTTAATATACACGTTAAAGAGACGAGCTACAGCAGAAAGAGAAGGTCTGATAATGTTTGGAAAAGACAACTGAAGACTGTTCAAGTTTTTGAGCAATTTAATAAAAAAACATTTGAATCACAATGTAAATGTAGAATTTTTTACGCGGGTCACAAAAACAATTAATATATAATACACAGCAGGACCGTGTCATGACTAATAATGTTTTCATACACTACAGCAAACTCAAACTCTGTTAAAAGGGTGAAGAAAATTTGTATTTGTATATGAATATTGTATATGCATTTTAAATACGTTACTGCAGTTCAAAGTACATCCAGCAGGTGGCAGCAATGTGTTAACAATGATATCAGTTACATAGTGTTAAAGTAACTATTGGTCATTGTGAACACACCCCACACACAACGTGTGAATGAAATGCATTTATACAGCAGTTACACATGCAGCAGTGGGAAGCTATCAACAGGGGGCAGTGTAGTGGGACAGTACCCAGCTCAGCGTGCACGCTCACCTTCTCCTTGCAGCTGGACAGCATGCTGATGATGCTGAGACAGACCGACTGCGCCGAGAGTGCTGGCGACCAGTCTTCTGTTAAAATGGACAGGCAGATGTGACCGTTGGTATAAACATGAGGATGGACAGGAATATTATCTCCCGTGAACATTACCTGCCCGAACACACACAGACAAGAGCCCAGGCAGAGTTATTAGCATTCCTCTGTCCTTCTGAGGCAAACACGGACCTCACCCAAACCTGCAGAGGACACAGCAGACAAAACTGGGAAAGACTCAGGACCACAACCTTCCCCCATTAGCCCAAATGCAGCGGAGCAGCCACTACATGTCCACGGTCTGAAGTTCTACCAGATCAAAGGGCCAGTTCAATGAAAGAGCAGACATCCACAGTGGCCCACGGAGCCTGGGTGTGGCTGATCAGCTGAAACGTACCTAGGACACCTTCTTTAGTTCACAGGGTTTCTAAATGTCAAAATTACGAGTTTTTGAAACATTTATGAGGAAATGTAACTAGTCCACATCGGCAAAACAAGGACCGAGGATGTGAAGGAGAATCCCAGAATTACTAAAAAAGAAAATGAGTTTAAACAGAATTAATTTAACAGAGTAATCACTACAACTACTTAAAACTATTTATCACCTGTATTACCTGTGCAATAATTACTATAATTATAATAATAACAATTTATAATTTTTTTATTATTTAAATTTTTTTTATAATTAAATTAATATTTTTTCTTATATATATTTCTATATTTCTTGTTTTTTGTCTTTTATTCATTTCTCCTTTATTTATTCATTTATATTTTCATTTATTCATTCCTTTTCTCATGTATAACCTTTTACAACTATGCTGGTGTACTGCTGCTTGAAAACTTAATTTCCCAAAGGAACCTTCCCAAGGGATTAATAAAGTTTTAATCTATCTGTCTGTCTGTCTGTCTGTCTGTCTGTCTGTCTGTCTATCTATCTGTCTATCTGTCTATCTATCTCTTTTTTCTATGTCTTTGTCTGTTTGTCTATCTATCTATCTATCTATCTATCTATCTATCTAATTTGTGTGTCTGCATGTAGGTTGGGTAGGTTGTATTTTGGTAACGACTTCCGTTGGACATCATATTGTCCCAGTAATAATTGTGATCAACAATCATTTTAAAACCATTGAACACGTCTGTGAAAGTGACTGTTTGTCATTGTGAACACACAACCCATCACACTATGTGCACCACAACAAAACGTGACCACTTAACCCATCCACACATGGAGCAGCAGGCAGCTATCAACACCCATTCTAGACAAAGTCCCCAACCACTAGGCCACTAGGCCACTAGGCCACCACTGCTCACGTTATGTATATATATATAATGAGCACTTCTTGGTCCTTGAACGTTCTTGTATTTTCACTTGAAAAATATATGTGGGCAGTGGAGGCCTAGTGGTCTGGACGCTGCCTTTGGGACCTGAAGGTCGCAGGTTCGAGTCCCGGCCCCGACCCTTGAGTAAGGTACCGTTCCGCTACACTGCTCCCCGGGCACGGTTGGTAGCTGCCCGCTGCTCCACGTGTGCACGTGTGATGGGTTAAATGCAGAGATCATATTTCGTTGTGGTGCTTGAATGTGTTCACAATGACAAATAGTCAATTTCACTTTATAAGCAACCAGACGCAACATGATGGCGTTGGTGGCTGTAAGGTCCCAGAGACTCCACAGTCAGGATTTCGACACTACCCCTCTGTCCAGTTATGATGATGGCTCAACACTCAGGTGACCTCTGCATTTAACCCATCACACATGCACACATGGAGCAGCGGGCAGCTACCAACAGCCCCCAGGGAGCAGTGTAGCGGGATTGTACCTTGCTCAAGGAAACCTCAGTGGTGGCTGGGACTCGAACCTGCGACCTTCAGGTCCCAAAGGCAGCGTCCTAACCACTAGGCCTCCACATTGCACGATTTGCAGCAACCTTCAGATTCCTCATTTCCAACAGAGCATAACCGAGCACTGTTCTGGAGCCAGTTCTCACACAACGTTATACACAGTGTTAAAAGAAACTACTGTAACTGATTACTTCTGAAAGTATTAAGGGAGTAAACACCACATTTACCCACAGGACAAATCGTGACATTGTTGTGCACAGTTTGCATTAGTGATTAGTAAGCAGTGGTTTTCTAGTGGTTAAGGACTTGCCCATGTGATCACAGCCCCGGAGTCCTGGCCTAGGTACCACTGAGGTACCCTTGAGCAAGGTACCGTCCTGCTACAATGCTACCCAGGTGCTGCCCGCTGCTCCACATGTGGATGGGTTAAATACATTAAATGCAAAGGTCACATTTCATTGTGGTGCACTTTGTGTGATGGGGAGTGTTCACAATGACAGTTAGTCCTACTTTACTACATTTTGTGCTGCGGTTTTGTTACAGTGGAATTTTTTTTTTACAGTTTTTCTTAAAAATGAAGCTGAAGTTAATGCAACTTTTTAACAACAAATAATCCAATTTAAGTCCTGTCGTTTTTTTTTGGCCCTGCAGAAATCCTGGATTATTACTGGAGCTACGAGGCCAACGTCTCGAACACAGTAAAAGCCAATGGTCACTCAAATATTTTGCTCCCCAAAACGTCTGTGGAACTGCTAAAACGGCATCCAGGTCTTCATTAAAACGGAGTAGACTTCTGGGTGCGGTTTAGGACACATTATGACTTACTGTGAGCTAAAAACATGAACAACACTTCAGCCCAAAACCAGACCTGCCCCTGAAGCAGTTTGTGCAAACTGTCCCTGTTGTGTCTGCAGTGTTTGGCTCCATTCATTTTTAACCCAGTGTCTCACAATCACTTATTTTTGCTACATCCCAATATGTCAATAATCATTACTCTGTGTTGTTTTTCATCCCACAACCCTTTATTTATCATTACTTTGCGGACTGCTACATCTTTACACTCTTTACATATAGCCTTTCTTATTTTTTCTTATATATATTTCTATATTTCTTATATTTTTGTCTTCTATTCATTTCTCCTTTATTTATTCATTTATATTTTCATTTATTCATTCTTTTTTTTTTCCCATGTATAACCGAGGGAACCTTCCCAAAGGATTAATAAAATTTTAATCTATCTATCTATCTATCACGGTGTAGCACCACCTCCAGCGTGATCACTGCATAAGTAATGTTCTGCCTGTTCACTCCACAGTTCATGCAATAAACAGCAGCATACCTGAGGCGAGTCAAAGGGATATCGACTACTGAATTTGAAGAGCAGCTGAAATTTTTCTCCTTCGTAAAGAGTACCGGAGGCTCCTTCCATATCTATAACCCACCTGCAAAACACAGAACCGCACACTCAGCACGCCAGCATTTACACAGAAAAAGGAAAATCAGCAAAGGAGCGAAGGCAACATACAACACTACATTAGCCATTTTCACTCTGTCAAGTCAAAACCAGGTTCAGATGTAGAGAGACAGATGAAAGGAATCAGAAGATTCCCTGAGCTGTTTAGAATGTGTGTGTGCACAGTGTAGCAGCACCGTGGGATCACATTAGGCCTCATCATTTACTTTAATTAGAGCTAGTTCACTTCATTCACTGGCCCTGCCCCAGAGCGCCTGAAGCCACATTGACAAAGATGAGCATGGATGCAGCGTGTGCAAAGTGGGAGGGGATACGTCAGGCGTATGAAGGGTTACCAGGTGGCTGACAGGAGATCTCGTCCAAGAAGGATTTTGTAATAATTAAACCAGTGCTGTTTTCTCAACAAGCTTGTCCAATGAAGGATTCTGTTGACAGTTTGGGCCATTTTTCATTTTTGGAGGTTGGGGGGTTGTCTATTTATTTATTTATTTATATATATATATACCATGGCAGGTGACTATGGAACAATGTTACCAGTGGAAACAATGCATTTTAAGGGCAGTGGTGGCCTAGTGGTTAGGACATAACCCTATTGGACCTAAAGGTCGCAGGTTCAGGTCCCGGCCCAGGCACTACTGTGGTACCCTTGTGCAAGGTACCGTCCCACTACACTGCTCCGCGTAAAAGTGTCAGCGAAATGAATAAAGGCGGCCGCAGATCAACTACAACTTCAGACAAGTCAGAGTCCAAGAGAAGTCTGACACCAGACTCGAACACACTAGCCCTGAACGGTGCCATAAAGGATTCTTCATGCGATGCCACAGAAGGTCCATTACAGGTTCCCTCAATAACCTTTCACTGGTTCCATTTTTGTATACAACAGTTCTGAGGACTCACTGAGAGGAACTACCCACTGTGGAGCTCCCCGGAGAAATACACCTTCAGGCGTTTTCTTTGTTTACTTTCTCAACAGCAGTGGGAAAGCTGAAGGGACGTAAGCTGGCCGATGGTTGTCATAGTGACTGAGTAGGAGAAGATGGAGGACGCAGTGATCAGAGAGCTTAAACGCATCAAAACCCTGTACGGTTTCTTCTGGACCAATCAACGAACACTGACATCACTCATGCCTTCTCCAGTGTGAGAAAGCACTGACCCTAAAGTAGGAGCTAAAATTGTCTCTCAAAATTTTGTTCTGGAAACTATAATCATTCTCAGTTTCTTCCTCCAACGGTTTAAAATAAAAACAAATGACTTTGCTCACGTTTCCCGCGTGTAGGAGTTGTCTGCGTGCACCACCATTGTGTTGCCATTTAAGGGCAATGAAATTTACCTTCACATTTATTCATTTGACTGACGCTTCTATCCAAATCGACTTCCAAGACGTGGAGCAGTGCCGTGGGACAGTACCCTGCTCAAAGGTACCTCAGTAGTGGCCCAGCCGGAAACTTGAACCAGCGACCTTCAGGTCCCTAGCGCAATGTCCTAACCACTCTTTTATGTCCCGGCCTGACCGTAGACCAGGATGTAACAGTGCTACTCCTGTAAATAATGTGCTCCTGCATTTTCACTTCACATATGCACAGGTCCATTTCCTCACAGGAAAAGCCAATCTGGTTTGCCAGGCAAAGAAGCCATTATAATAGCATTCCACCATAACTCGCACACCCCTGCCTTTCAAAGGTGAGGTAGCGTGGCATTCTGATTGGTTTATTGTGTGTAAAGCCCAATACACCACTCTTTGAGGTACACCTGTGTACCTAGGAGAGTTAGGACAACCGTTTTGTGCATTGCACTGTCACCAGGTCTGGAAATGGATTTGACACGCCCATGATTGTTAGTGGCATCCTGTGTTAGATCATCAACATGGAGCACAATATTTTTCAGCATTTCAGCGTTTCTTAGGGATCTAAAACGGCTCACTGTTGGAGGACTTTGATTGGGTATTCACATGCTTGTAAATTCTGCATCATGTTTGTTGAATGTAACAATTTCTAATGGAACCCCGCCCCCAAAAAAATTCGGCTGTAAAGGCTTTCTGGGATTTTTAGGTGTCAGTAGTGGTGTCTCTGGAGGGTCCCCATGTTTCTGTACATTTCGGAGGAGAACTGTGGCCGATTTGTTTTCCTTTAGCAGTTTAATCCCAGCTGAATGTTTATACGGCACCGAGCTGGTGGACAACACTATTCCAGAGGCGCTGCTCCTTCTGAGACCCGGAGCAGAAAGTGAAACAATGTGGAGCATGAAAAAAATCAGGACTGACAAGTTCGGCAAGCCGATGTCAGGCCGATGCCTCATAGTTGTTCTTAGCTGCACTGGTGACTGACTTACTGTGTGATGGTGTTCTGTACACTTTTCTCATTCAGTCTCATTCCAGGAGGCGGATCGTTCTGCAAGGCCAACAGTTCTTTCTGAAGCCTTTTCTGTTTAGAAGGAAAACACACAGGATTGTGATTTTTGGAAGAGCACCACGTTCATGTTAACGATTCACGACGTTTCAGGGAAATCTCTGATTTTATTATTACAGTACATTGCCGTTATGACGGCGTAGATGTGAGAATGACGATATTGAAAGGGGAAGTTTCACCCCGTTTGTAACACTTCTGCATCATTAAGTGGTCAAGTGTGTCAAAAAATAGTTCATGGCAGCGATGATAATCAGGGACGCGTGATGGTATCGAAATCATATCAGGACATCAAGCCCTAAGTCCAGAACCAGCAGACTTGTGCCACACGCCATCAAACTGTTCACCTCCTCACTGGGGGGCAGGAGGGGGAACAGAAGGACAGAGGAGGACAGGACAGAGCAATTCGCCTAAACAACACAACTGGACAATCAAACATTAGGGACAGTGCAATAGATGACATAACATGACTGTGAAAGAAACCAGTGCAATAATTAACTACAATTACTTAAAATTACATATTACCTGTGCAGTAATTACTATAATTAACGATTCTGCACTTCTTCACTTTTCACACTTTTCTTATTATTTCTTATATATTTCTGTATTTCTTATATTTTTTTTGTTTTTTTATTCATTTCTCCTTTTTATTTATTCACTTATATTTTATGTATTCATTGCTTTTTTAATTTATAACTTTTTTTTTTACAACTATGCCGGTGTACTATCTATCTATCTATCTATCTATCTATCTATCTATCTGTGTGTCTGTCTGTCTGTCTGTCTATCTATCTATCTGTCTGTCTGTCTATCTATCAGTCTGCCTGTCTGTCTATCTATCTATCTATCTATCTATCTATCTATCAGTTTGTCTGTCTATTAGTCAAGTTATTTTAAGGACTTAATTCTGTACGGGCAGTCAACAGACCACCAAAGTGGGGTCCTTCATTTACCTTGATAAATAAAAGAAGGTTAGTTTATTTTTTGTTTTCGTTTATTTGGAAAAAAAAAACATTATTAATATCAAAGAAAAGAAAAACGTCTGGGTGAAGACAAAGGTAAGCTTAGCTTAGCTCGAGGCAAGTCGACGACGCTAGAGTTGTGTTACCTGTGTGCAGCTGGAGGTGGCGTTTCGCTCGAATTCCCCGTTCCACCTTAAACTCCGCTGCGGCGGCAGTGTTTAAGGTGGAACGGAGAATTCGAGCGAGACGCCACCTCCATCTGGGGGGGCGAAGCCAGCAGAGCGCGGACACGACTTAAAGGACACGATCGCACAATTTTTGCACAGACTTGGATCAGTATAAGGTGCGGACGCAAGCGAGAAGTGGGGGAACCGAAAAGCATGCCCGCACAAGACAAAAAACAATAACACAGGTGAGACAGACGGATACGGCTTACCTGCATCGACGCCATGACGGAGGGCAGAGCACCAGGGCTGACCACACGCGCGCGCGCGCGCACACACACGATACAAGTGCAGCCTCAAAATTATGATGATGAGGATTATCATCATTTATTACTTGTATTGTTGCTATCACTTAATAAACCACGAATATAATCATAATAATAATAATAATAATATCAGTAATAATAATAATAACAGTAATACTTATAATAATAATAAAAACAACAGTAGTAATAATAATAATAACAGAAATAACAACAATAATAATGGTAATAATAATAATAATTAATAATAAATCAATAATAATTAAATTTCACATCAACTAATCTATAAGGAAGAATTATTATATTAATAATGTTACCTAATCTGGCATCTCTCACTCACTCTCTCTCCCCCTCTCTGTTGAGCTGCCCCGCTGGGATATCAGTGATCCTGCCCCATCCTGCTGTCTGGACCAGCCTGACCCGCCCTGATCCCCACTCACTGGTTGAAGTTTAAGCCCCTCCCTCCTGCTGAGGAGCCCATATGAACAGCCCTGTCCTCCACAGAACTGATCTAGTCTCACGGCTCCTGTACACGAGGAGCTGCTGCTGCTGCTCATTAACACTGAGAATTATTATTATATATATTTTTTTATTTATTCTTTCTTTTCTTCTCTCTCGTGTGTTATTGTTCTCCGGTGTGGACCAGAGGAGGACGGGTTCCCCCTTCTGAGCCTCCGTTCCTCCCGAGGTTTCTTCCTACAGCTTACGGAGTGCTTACTGCTGACATCGCCCTTTGGCTCTTTGGGGCTCGGACCCGGTTTCTGTAAAGCTGCTTTGTGACGACGTCAATTGTGAAAAAGCGCTACAGACATAAACGTGACTTATGACATTTATTATTACTCAGTCGGTCATGAAGTAAAAGAGTCTGCAGGTTGTTGAACACATATAAGCAAGATGTGTAAAAGGGTGTGGGCACTTTCTGAAATCAACAGTTTGCCAAAAAATATATTCCACTGAGCCCAGGTGTGTTCAATCAGCCGAGACGTTTTTGGGTATAAAAATGTCTTCTTTAGCTTAGAAACTGTGGCAGTGGTGCTGTTACAGTTAGGAAGTTGCCCCTGTGACCTGAAGGCTGCCGCTTCAAATCCAAGAGCAGTACAAGTATCACTGAGGTACCTGTGAGCAAGGTACCGTCCCTAAGCACCGCCGCGTCAATGCGGACGGGTTAAATGCAGAGGTCACATTTCATTGCGGTGTACAAGAGCAATCAATATTCAATGGGTTCATCTGTATAGCAAGGACACTGAATACCGAATTCTCTGAAAACATGGCCTAGAGGCAGAAGGTGGATGACCAGGCAAGGCAAGTTTATTTATATAGCACATTATCATACACAGTGGTCATTCAATGTGCTTTACAGTGATCGGCATTAAAATAAAAGGCAAAAAAGCATGAAAAGTACACGATGAAAGTAAAAAGGTAAAGCAATAAAATTAAGCAATAAAGTGCATGATAAACGTGAAATATAAGAACAAATAAAAATAATAAATAAGAATAAAAATAAAGAAAGTGCATGATTAAAACGAATAAAAGATAAACAGATAAAACAGAATTCTAATTAAAGGATGTGGAGAATGCGGCGGTTTTTTGAAGCTGCCACAGTTGGAGCAGATCTGATCTCCATGGCGAGCTTGTTCCAGCAGGGGGCAGCAGCATAATGACTAAACGCCATTTCACCCTGTTTGGTTGCAGCCCTCTGTACCACTAGCTGAGCATCTCCTGCTGATCTCAGATCTTCCAGGCTGGTATTTAACAAACATTTCTGATAAATATTTAAGGCCCAAACCATTGAGTGACAATTAGAAGGGGATCTCTGGGGAAAACCACCAGTTACAGGTTGTAATTTGAAATTTTTAACTGAACAAATTGAGAGCAGCTAGAGAGAGGTGATTTAAACCAGACGAGAGGAAAACAACATGGGAAACTGCATCGAAAGCGGAGCTCAAGTCATTTGCAATGCCCTTCTTATTGGCCTTCCTAAAAAAAAAAACATAAAAAAGCTCCAGCTTATCCAAAGTGCCACTGCAAGAATTCTTACTAAAACCAATAAAAGAGACGTTACTCCAGTTCTCAAGCCCTTACACTGGCTTCCAATCAGCTTCAGAATTGAGTTCAAAGTCTTACTCATTGTCTATAAATCACTCAATGGTTTGGGCCCCAAATATTTATTGGAAATGTTTGATAAACACCAGCCTGAAAGATCTAAAATCAGCAGGAGATGCTCAGCTAGTGGTATAGAGGGCTGCAACCAAAGAGGGTGAAATGGCAATTAGTCATTATGCTGCTGCCCCCTGCTGGAACAAGCTGCCAATGGAGATCAGATTTGCTCCAACTGAGGCCAGTTCCAAAAAGCAACTAAAAACCGCCGCATTCTCCACATCCTGTAATTAGAATTCTATTGTATATATATTGTATTGTATTTATTTTTTTATTAGGTTTATATTCTACTTTTATCATGCACTTTCTTGGTTTTTACGCTTATTTATTTTTGTTTGTTCTTATATTTAACTTTTATCAAGCACATTACTTATTTTCATGCTTATTTACCTTTTAAAGATTTTAATTTGAATGCCTAATCACTGTAAAGCACATTGAATGACCTCTGTGTATGATAATGTGCTATATAAATAAACTTGCCTTGCCTTGTCATTTGAATTTATGGAGTCTTATTACTGTTAAATGGTCGTAAACCAGACACAGACTGATGGTTTTCAGTGAGCTGAGAGTGAACCAGAGATCCAACAGTTTTCTCATGTATTTTTAAGAGAAAGGGTGCAGATCAAATACGATGAAAATTACTTTGATTTTTATGGTCTTAGATTTAGATCATTATTATTCATTATGACGACACCGGTCAGGGGGTGCTAAAAGCAGGGAAAAATGGCTGCACGTAAGGATCCGAGTCACTTTGACCAGGGTGAACCAAGGAAGTGCCAAAGGCTCACTGATGCATGTGGGGAGTGAAGGCTAGCTCCTCTGGTCTGATCCCACAGAAGAGCTACTGTGGTGTAGAAAGTGATGCTGACTCTGATAGAAAGGGGTCAGAACACACAGTGCAGCACAGTCAGAGCTGCTCCAGCAGCAGGAGGGACACACTCAGTATTAGGTTGATGGTGCTAATGTTATGGCTGTATGCTGTAAGCTTCCAAAAAGAGAGCGATATGAAACTGTACTGATTTTACTTCCATTTATTTTCAGTTCTTTTCTGTTCAGGACAGGTGGACTCAAAAGAAAAAATCTAATCAATACGGTCACTGCACTAAAACAACCATGAGGTTATTAATGAATAATCAGTGCACTGAAACATTTTAAAATGCATTATTATTTGGGGGGTTTTGTGGTACACTGAAGCCCTGCTTTAGTTCACTGAAGGAGGTTTGGACATCACAGTTTGGTACGAGCTTGGTACAATGGGGGAAAAAAGTGACAATCTCTCCCGAACGCATTAGGCTTCTTTTCATTAATGTGAACATATTGTTCGTATCATGTCTTTATTGTGGGGCTGCAGCAGCTCCCAATCGCCGCTTATGTGCTAAAGGTTCAGAATAAACAGAAGAATAAAGAATAAAACTCGAGTGCTTCAGGTTGTTCCACGTATGCTACATTTAGCCTGAGGTCAAGCCCCTCCCCTCCCAAATGTACAGCCTCCTTGCTGGCAGGGGGAGCAGAAGCTACAGCCAGGGAACGTTTTGGCCAACTGGCGACTTTGGAAACTTCATTATATATTATTATTTATTATTTATATTAACTATTTCAATTATACATAAACTCAAACATTTTCAGTCCGATCAGTCTCCAGTTTGGTTCGGTGTTACGTTTTCGCACGTTTAAGTCTTCGCACATGCTGCGTATTGTCTGTACGACTGTAGCGACGTCTGTACCGTTACAGCCCTCATTACAACCATAATTACTGCTGAAATAATTCACGTATAACCAGCAAATACAAAGCAGCAAACAAACGAAGCGGAACTCACATAAACTCTGTACTGACTGTATAATCTGCAGGTTTTGGCGATTTTGCAGTTGACGTCTGAAGCTTACGACCACCGTAGCCAAATAATTCAAAATGTTTTCACAATTCTTGGCATTTAACCCTTTTCAACATTCCCGGACTTAGTTCAGTGAGGATCACTCCTTTATTTTTAGAAATGTCTAGAGAGCACTGTTTATTCCAGCCTTTATGGCTTCCATCACATTCCCAGTAGGTCAGAGGTTTACATACATAGTATTAGTGAAAGTGACTTTGTGAACACACTCAAGCGCCACAACCTCTGCATTTAACCCATCACACGTGCACATGTGGAGCAGCGGGCAGCTACCAACGGGGAGCTTGCTCAAGGGTACCTCCGTGGTGCCTGCTGTAAGTTGTTTATCTTGGGTCAGATGTGTTTAGGTAGCCTTCCACAAGCTTCTCACAGAACTCTGCCCAGAAGTTCTGTACAGGGCTGAGGTCAGGGCTTTTTGATGGCCACTCAGGTACCTTGACTGTGTTGTCCTTAAGCCATTTTGCCACAGCTTTGGAAGCATGAAAGTATGATTGAAGTTCATTGTCCATTTGAAAGATGAACTTGGCAACCACGTTCACTTCCTGGCCCGGTGCTTCTCAGTTGGGATGATGTTCCTCGACCAAAAATGTACATTTTTGTTTAATTGCACCTGAGCCACATGTGCAGCTGCAAACCATAGCGTGGCTATTTTAATGCTTTTGGAGCTGTGGCTCCTTGCTGAGTGACCTTTCAGGTTGTGTTGATGCAGGACTCTTTTTTTTTTACCAGAGACACTTTCGTGCCCATTTCCTCCAGCATCTTCACAAGGTCCTTTGCTGTTGCTTCAATTTTGATTTGCAATTTTTGCTCTAATGTACTTTGTGCTCTAGGAGACAGAACATGTCCTTCCTGAGTGGTATAATGGCCGTGTGGGCCCATGGTGTTGATTTTTGTGTACTAGGGTTTGTACAGACGAATGAGGA
Organism: Arnoldichthys spilopterus; assembly: GCA_037974385.1. NCBI lineage: Eukaryota > Metazoa > Chordata > Actinopteri > Characiformes > Lepidarchidae > Arnoldichthys > Arnoldichthys spilopterus. The sequence continues at coordinate 2,667 of JBBPDA010019576.1, read as the reverse complement.
ACGTTCAAGCGTTGAAAATTGCTCCCAAGGATGAAGCAGAAGCGTGTAGGTTCTGAGGTATTGGCTCATTTCTTATTAAAGCTCTTTAAAGGAACAGTCAAGTTAGTGCACGTAAATGTCTGACCCACCAGAGTTGTGATGTGGCTGGTGAAGTGAAATCATCTCAGATGGAAACATTCCTTGCTTCATAACCGGTCAAAATAGAGTCTGTTAGTGTGAAATCTGTGGAGTGGTAAAAAAAACGAGTTTGAATTGCTTTTACCTAAGTGTACCTAAACCTCAGACGCTGACCGTAATTAGCAGAAATAAAAATGTTAGATCTATGCTATTTATCTTCTTTAACAATCTAAAAAATTGGCCGCCATCAGCAGCTCCAGTGCAATCTCGGGAGCAATGGGGAATTCTGGGATTTCTGTGGAGCTGTTTGTGTAGCGAATTTTGTAGGTGAAATACATGCACACTTTGTAGAGCACGTGGGACGGAATCTCCCGGAAATTGATCTCGTTGGTTTCGTTTTCTGCAAACTGGCCTAAAGGCAAAAAAGAAAATGTACAGTTACATGCATAATATATATACATTCAGATAATGTATGTTGTGTATACAGTATCTTGTGTACATTGTGTCAAGTGCACCTTTAGTTTGTATGGCGTCTACTATGTTTTGTATTGTACAGTAGTTTTATACGCTGCAGTTACTTAAACTTCATGAGTAAAAATAAAAAGACTAAAATAATTTTGTACTCCAGGGCTGGGGGATGTGACAGCATGTTACCCTTATTGTGATCAGCTCTTTCACAAGACACATCTAGAACAACCGCATGGATTAAACAAAAACCCCATATCCTACATTTTCTTGTAACTTTTAAAAAAAATATGAGTTGTTTTTTTATGACATCACAAAAATAAAGATGCTACATGGTATAATAATATAATTTATTTTAAAAAGGCAACAGTAATTCAGCTTTTTTTATTATATGGCACATTTTTTGTATCAGCCCCGGTGTTTGTCTGAAACAGTTGCCTCCTGCACTGCAGTTAAGTTCGTTATTCCAGCTCATTCATCTTGGCTGATCCGACTATATCTGGGATCAGTCATGTGGAGTTTTGACCTTTTTCACTGAGCTGTTCTGTGGGTCCTAGCTATTTTTCAGATAAGCCCATGTAATGGCTTAAAAACACTAAAGAGATGATTTAAGAACATTCCTCAAAATATTCACTAGTTTGTTTCATTACTCACATAGTTATCAGTGATAGGATCAGAGTATATACTAATATCTGAGGTGTCTAATGAGGTCAGTGTGGGTGCTGGTATTGATCCAATGTATTCGCATCTGTGCATCTCCACGGTGAACACTCACCTGGGCCACTCAGCATGGCTTTAATGGTGCCAGAGGTTAAAGCATGTTCTCTCTTCACGATAAACTCGTGTCCGTCTGAGGATATGAGTTTAATGTACACAGCGTCTGGGCCTTCGCAGCCACCGTACAGCTTCTTCTCACCATCTGGAAGACATAATACAATCACACCAGAACTTAGATGCAGTGTTATAACTAAGAACCTCTGCATTTAACCCATCACACGTGCGCACACGGAGCAGCAGGCAGCAGTGTTTAAAAATTAAGATATTTGCACTTTTATGAACAATCAAATTTGGAGTTTAAATTAAGTGATTACTCACATTTAAGTTATATTTAAGTACCAATCGGATTTGTGCTCAGGGCACCAGAAATATACTAATAATTCAGAAATAAACATAAATTAGTTAATGATTTGGTTTGTCACTGCACCCTGGTATGCTGACTGCGCTTGTAGAAATGTTCAGGTATTTGTACTTCTAAATAAACTACAAAATCTGAATTTCATACAGACCCATTGCTCCTTGGAGAGAGAGAAATTCCTGCAAAACAGTAAAGACACAGAACCATCACTGATGAAAACAGCACATAGGACTTATTTTAGCCCTTATTATTATTTACAGACATTAATTCAAGTGTCTAAACACAGGCAAGACCTGACAGCAAGCTTAAAACACTGAGCTTATTTTAATATTACAGTTCATAATTTAATGATTAATATTGTCAGGCCTAAAAGAGGAACTGCAACCTTATTTAACTGATAAGGTTTTACAGCTAGTTAACTTAATATTGATTCGCAGGGCAAAAATATATATTTTTTAAATACATAATAATCTATAAAAAAAGAATAATTAAAGGCGAATAATAAATAAAGAATAAACTAGTAATGCTACTTTAGCAAAACAGCTAACGCTCCTGTCCAACCCGGAAAAACAACTAAAAGTCTCTTACAAACAAGTTTACGGTCTCTTAATTTTGATCCAAAAACCACATTACTTAACTTTCCGTAAAACTACTAATATTTACGTCTAATTGTTACGATGTAGGTGCCTAATTTGTTAAACATCTTTAATTTTTTTCTAAGACTCACCGGTAGCGCTAAACCTCCACAACACAGCGGCGCTTCAAAATAAAAGTCTCCTACCGAAAAAAAAACCCTCAAACAAAACCGCCCGATGAAAAAGGATTGTAATGCTGAAAATCATCGCTTTTAATAAAGCAAACCTCAACATGTTTTAGATACACATATAAAGGTTTTTGCTCAATGAGGGACAAAATACTTCCCTCGTATATATCGTAAATACGTATATATA
>JBBPDA010019546.1:3887-15934 GCA_037974385.1 Arnoldichthys spilopterus | reverse complement strand
TCTCTCTCTTTCTCTCTCTCTCTCTCTCTCTCTTTCTCTCTCTCTCCCTCTCTGTGTATATATATATATATATATATATATATATATAGATATATTCGAGTCAAAAAAGCTATTGTTGATTTGACTGGTTACTCTTATTTAACCCATCAAAACCTAACCACACCCAACCACAACCCACCATATCTATCCAAACCCTACCAAATCTACTGACACCCAAACACTGTCCAACTTAATTTTTGAAGGATGGCCTAGTGTCAAAAAAGGCAGCAAACGAGTCACTTCTCTCCAAGAAAAACAACACAGACTGATATTCTGCAAAATGCACAGGGATTGGTCCAAGATTTGGACATCACAGTCCAGTATCATGGGGGAAAAAAGCAGCATACTTGCCCAAATGCATCAGGCAGGGTTTCTGCTTTTTCGATTTGTCAATGAGGGTGGCAAGATTTTAATTGGTCTGTGGTGGGAAAATTCATTCTAAACATTTAAGGGGTTGTTTGCATGGTCAAAGTTGTTTAGTGAACATACTGGGCCCCCTGGTTCAGACAAAAAGGGACACAACATACTGTTTGTCAATACATTTAGACTACTAGTGGCAATTATTTTTAAGACTTACAGAATGCATTTAAACTTAAAGCCATACATTTACACCAATCAGCTTTACATTATCACCTGCAAAATATTGTGTAGGTCCTCCTTATGCTGCTGAAACGGCTCTGAATGTAATACACTGTGTGTTCTTTTTAAACAACAGTAACACTATTGTGGGATAGGACCAGATGGGCTAGCCTTCACTCCCCACATGCATAAGTGAGCCTTTGTCACTGATTCACTAATTGTCATCCTTTATATATATTATAATTTTTGGTAGGTACTAACTACTGCATACCTGGTTCACAAAATCTGCCATTTTGGAGATACCCTAATGTCTAACCATCACAATAAGCCCCTTTGGCTCAGATCTTTATGCTCACCCATTTTTCCTGCTTCCAGTACATCAACTTCCTGACTGTTCACTTGCTGCCTAGGTGCAACTGTAATGAAATAATTAGATAGCCAATGCCAATGCACTTTACCTGGCAAAGGTCATAATGTAATGGGTGATCTGTATTTAAATATAGCCTCTAATAATGTTTTTCAGGAGATTATTTAATTAAAGGAAAGGGTAAACTTAAAGTCAAAATTCTAAATATTTTTTTTGCAAGTGACTGCTTTAAGACAGATAAGCCAAATACAGTTTCCTTAAAACCAAGAAGAGTAGATGTAAAAACAAATGCAGTTATTTTCAGTTCTGCCAGTGTGCTCCTTCACACACACACAAAATTAACATGACTGGAAATTTTATTAGTATTAATATTAATAACACACTTCAAAAGTTGTGTTCTTTAGTTTCCCTGCAAGCTGAATGGGTTTTTTCCCCAGCTTTATGAAGCGTATAGCTACAAAATCAACTGTGGAAATGTCATATGTTTTCTTTAAGTCTTACCGTATTGTCTGCTGCATTAATGTGTCGGGGTCTTTGGCTGCAAACGTGGTGATAATGGTCCCGGCAGGAACACCCTCTTCAAACCTCACCATCTTCGGGTTATCGGGGAAGACGGGTGGCTCATTAGCGTCCCTCACTGAGATGGTGACTCCTGCAGTGTACTGAAGAGACGCCTGTATCCCTTCGGCCAACGGTGCCTGGTTAGACACCACCACGGTCAGCATGAAGATCCGATTCAGCTCAAAATCCACCGGCTACAGATGGAAACAGAGAAGCAGACATTCACTTTCACTTTCACTAGACTCGTCTTCACCTTGCAGGTAATTCAGTAAATACAATAAATAAAAGCACACTATTTTTGATATAAATTACTTCAGATTCTGAGCAACTTCAGTGAGCGAGGCAACTTTGGAAAGTGCAAATCATTTGTATTGCATTTGTGTTTCTCACTCATTCTCATCCACATTCATGTAATAGCTGCTGCTAGGGCTCATTAATAGGCAGTTAATTCGGTTAAGAAAAAGAAGCTTCTCAAATACTGATGTGCAAAGTGTTAAAGGGCAAAAATGAAAGAAGTAACCAAATTCTACATTAAGTGGACAACCTTTGTCCACAATTGTTGAGACTTGTCAAATTGAGGTCAATGGCACTGATAGATGGATGGATGGAGAGATGGATAGACAGACCAACATATGGATGGGCACATAGACAGACAAATAGACAATAGAAACAAAGAAAGGCAGGTAGTTGTATGGATAGATAGAAAGACACATAGATGAATGGGCAGAAAGAGAGATAGAAGGATAGATAGGCCAATGGATGATTAGACAGAGGAACAGTTAGATAGATCAATGGCAGAACTGACAGATAAATAGACAGATGGATGGATGGACAGATGGACAGACAGACAGAGAGATGGATGGATAGATAGATGGGTCGCGGCTCACCACATTGTGCTGAACTTCATGAGAGCATTGTTAGTCAGTTTGAAAAGATTACAAGAACTGAGGTCTTTCATCATCTACAGTACATAATATTGTGAAAAGATTCAGGGAATTTGGAGAAATCTGTCTATTTGTAGTTGGTTTAGGTCAAGGCACGAAACCACTTTTGAGTGTATGGAACCTTGAATCCCTCAGAAGGCACTGGACCTTCCACATGCATGATGAAATAGTCTCCAACAGCTTCTCAAACGAAATTATTCCCAGTGGCTACATTAACCTCTTAGCTTCTGAGTTAAAATAAACCCCAAACACAGCTCAGCTGATCAACTGCATCTAGGATGAAGGAGAACAACTGAGTGGAGATATAAAGTGGAAATATTTCTTTTTTGACTAGGAATAAAAAGCAGTTTCCTGCTTGTGATTGTCTTCCTTCTGTCACGGTAAAAAACGGCTGACATGAATAACGTCAGAGGGATGCTGATGCTAAGCGGAGCTGACATTGTTTAAAAGATTTACTCTTGTTGTTATGGCCCTATCTTGTGCTCTCTCTTCTACAGAGGTCAGAGGTCGCCACTGGCACGGTTACCACAAGGAAAGGGTGCTGCTGAGGCGTGAAGGAAGGCGACAGCTCGGTGACGGTCTAATGAAGATCAGCTCAAACGGAAACAGAAATGACATCGTTCACACAATCAGCCTGGATGCAAATAGACAAGTTTGCGTCTGTGTGGGTGTTCTCAGTATTGTTCTAATGGTGACAACATGCACTGTGTTCAACTGCTGTAAATGCTTAAACACACACACACAGACACATACAGATATGCATACAGAATTGCACTTGCAGTCAAAAGGCTGATAAGCACTAGAGAAAACGCTGCTGTTTTTGCATTTTATTTCTCATTAAACACTGATCAGCCATAACATTAACACCACCCGCCTAATAATGCGTAGGTCTCTCATGTGCTGAAACTCTGCGTCTGCACTATTGCATACCTGTAACACACCACAAAACATGCTATTTTGAAGATGTTCTGACTTAGTCTTCTAGTCATAACAATAAGGCTCTTGTCAAAGGGGCTCAGATCCCTACGCATCCCCATTTTTCCTACTTCTAGCACATTAACTGACTGAAAAAACTGACTGTTTACTTGCTGCCTTTACTGTACCAAGGGCTTAAAGGAATGATTCTGCGAAAAACTCTAACTTAATAGTGCAAAACATCTGTGGAGCCACTCAAACCACACCCACCAGGTTGCTCCACCATAATGAAGAGCTGGATGCTGTTTAAGATACAGTGTGACTTACTGTAAGCTACAAACATGAACTAAAATTGAGGCAGTTATTTCAGACAAACACCAGAGTTGCAGGACTGATGGGGATCAAGTTCTCCTTTATTCATGATGTCACAGAAACTTATTATAAGTCAGCACTTTTGCTCAGTGAAGCAGTTGTGAAAGTCTTTATTGTGATCACAGCTTTCGGCTCCACACTAAAGTTTAGTACTTTGTCCTTAAACACAACCAGAAATCTGTAAAGGCAGACAATAATTCTCTTCTTTTTCTTTCCACTCCAGGAACCCCCCACCCCACCCCTTTGTTTAATCGTAGTTTTGATTCTCGCCACACTGTTTTTTCCCCTTCTAGCCCCCAAGGGGGTGTTGCCTTTTATTTGAGTGTATGTTGATAGCGTCTCCGGGGTTTTGTTCCACTGTGTTCCACTGTGTTTGAGGGAAGGGAGGATGACAGGAAGGTGAAGAAGGAGGACGAAGATCCGGTCATGTAAAAATAATGAACAGAAGATGAACAGAAAAAAAAGAAAAAAAAAGAAAAAGTAAAAGGCCGCCGGTGAAGGTTTAGAGCTCCAGGGACACAGACTGATCGTTATTGCCATTTTAAAATGTTACTGTTGGGACCCATTGGCAGGAGTGTGTGTGTATGTATGTGTGTGTGGTATCTGTTATAAAAAGCATTGCCCACTTCTCTGATCCCAAACACACTCACTGTCTGCTTTTTTGGAAACAAAGCGACTGTACATTCACTAACTGTTTGCAGTCTGCTCAAAATGTTTGTACTTTTAATTGAACTGAATTAAAAATATTCTTAAGTTTAACACTAGTAGCTGTGAGTGATAGCTGATATTGCCACATATCAGATAAATATTGTGAAATGTGAAAATATTTACTATAGGCTTCATTTACCCTGGACACATTTGGATTTGGAATTAGATCCTGATTCTACACCCCACATAAATAACAACTTGAAAACTACACTTCATGAAAACACATAGGGTCATTGTGCTGCTTAATCCACTCCCCAGCATTGCTAAAATTTTCTAGCAATTTTCTAGGTGGTTGCTATGCTATTTGAGGTTTGAGGTTGCATTAAGTTGTTTGTGTGTAACTAGATTGTTGCTACAGTGTGTGGTGGTTGCTTAAGTGCAGCTAGGTAGTTGCTATGTTATCACTGTTGGTTGCTAAGTTGTTGCTAGTTTGGTGAATTGTTTGCATTTGCTAGTGTGTTTCTCTCAGGGTATAGCTAAGTGGTCACTATCGTATTTCTCATAGATGCTAGGTGGTTGCTAGGGTGGTGGTATTAAAGATGATTTCTAGGATGTCGTGTCAAATTTGCTATGCTATTGGAGGTGATTGCTAAGTGGATAGTATGGTATCTTAAAGCTGCCATGGTTTGGATTTTGTGGTGTTCCATGTATTTGTTAGGGTTTTGCTAGATGGTTGCTGTTGCCATTCTCAGTGGTTGTTGTGCATTTCTGCATGGTAACTAAAATGTAATTGTACCATGGAGACCTAAGAAACTTCACCAAAACAGCCTTCATTGCAAGTTATTTGCTATAACCATAGGGCAGTGGTGGCCTAGAGGTTAGGACATTGCGCTTGGGACCTCAAGATTGCAGGGTCAATTCCTGGCCCGGGCACTACTGAGGTATCCTTGAGCAAGATACTGTCCCACTACACTGCTCCACGTCTTGGAAGTCACTTTGGGTAAAAGCGTCAGCCAAATGAGTAAATGTAAACCTTTACAAGTTGAAATGGAGATTTGTGTCATATTTAGCATTACGTACACTAATCAGCCATAACATGACCACTGACAGGTAATGTGAATAACATTGACTAATCTAGCTATTTTATTACAGTGGCACATGTAAGAGGGTGTGATATACTACGTAGCAAGTGAACAGTCAGCTCTTGAAGTTGAGGTGCTGGAAACAGAAAAATGGGCAAATGTAAGAATCTAAGCCACTTTGACAAGGGCCTTATTGTGATGGTTAGACAACTGAAGGAGAGCATCTCCAAAACAGTGTTCCTTGTGCAGTGTTCTAGGTATGCAGTATTTAGTACAAACCAAAAATGATCCAAGGAAAAACTGGTGAATTAACGATAGGGTCAGGCTCACTGATGCATGTTGGGTCAAATCCCACAGAAGAGCTATTGTGTTTTAAAAAGTGAACTTACCCTGATAGAAAGGAGTTCGAACAGTGCACCACAGTGAGAGATGTTTCTGCAGCATGAGGGGGGGCTACTCAATATTAAGCAGGTGGTGTTAATGTTATGGCTGATCTGTGTATGCTGCCCTACCCTAGAGTGTTACCTTAATGTCTTTCTATGGAAATCTGGCTGCTGCTCGGAAACCATACGTCCAAAAAGATACTGTGCATCAACCAGCAGACTACCGTGTCTAACTGCACACCAACAAGGAGGGGCTACAGGGGAGGGATTTCTGATAAAGTGACTGGGGTGTGTAGGTAGATGCAGTTGATGTAGCTGAATACCAGCGACAGCTTTCAGAAACAGTAATCCACATAAAACACTAAGCAGCTTCATGTGTCCAAGGGCAGAAACATAAGAGCAATTAAATAGTCTACGTGATTTTTTTTTTCTGTACACTTCACTGTAAGGACACAAGGTATGTTGCCTTCATTATTTTTAGGCTGAGGGGGAAAGTACAACAGGAAGTGATGGTGCTGCAGTGCTTAGTCTGGGAAAAACATGATGGTAAATAAAAAGCAACATGGCTACAAACGAGAAATCAATATTCAATTTGTTGCTGCGTTCTTTAGCTATCAGCAAGTGGCAGTGTGTGTGTGTGTGTGTGTGTGTGTGTGTGTGTGTGTGTGTGTGTGTACGTGTGTGTGTGTTTGTGGGTGTGTGCTCGTATGCGTGTGCATGTGTGCTTGACGGAGAGACAGTAAAAAGAAAAAACAGGAAAACATGCTGTCAGATCAAAACTTTGTATCTCTAAAGCAGCAACTTTACAGCAGAAGAAATTATTTTTTCCTAATTTTGAAAGACAGTTACTGCAAAAATTTAATTTTGGATAATTTCCGCTGGTCCGCTCATCAGTTTTCATATGTTAATGACATTTTAAAGACAATGTTAACTTTATTTATAAATAATAAGGCACACAGACATCCTGGTTCAGTTCCCACCATGGCGCGGACATCAGTACGAGTTTGGTATATTGGGAAAAAAGCAAACCCTTAAATGCATTAGGCTGGGTTTCTACTCATTGATGTGACACTCACTCTAGGGGTCAGAGGTCATATTGTTTCTATGGGGCTATTACACAACAAAATGCAGCATCTCATAATCACCTCCAACACTGAAAACCAAGTATAAACAATATTCTGCAAGCTAATACAGCAAACAATGATCTGAATTTCATTATTTTTTTCAATCTTTTGAATGGTGACAGAAACAATTAGATTACTATTTACTATGCACACTGATCAGCCATAACATTAACGTCACCTGCCTAATATGTAGGTCCCCCTCATGCTGCTGAGAAATCTCTGACTGTGGTGCACTGTGTGTTCTGACACCTTTCTATTAGAGTCAGCTTTCACTTTTAAAACCACAGTAACTCTTATGTGGAATTGGACCAGATGGATTAGCCTTCACTCCCCACATGCATCAGTGAGCCTTGGGTGCCCATGAACCTTTTGTTGATTTGTCCCTCCTCTGAGCACTTTTGGTAGTTACTAACTACTGCAAAACTGGAACACTCCAAAAGACCTGCTGTTTTGGAGATACCCTAATTCAGTCATCTGGTCATCACAATAAGACCCTTGTCAAAGTGGCTTGGATCCTTACACTCGCCCATTTTTCCTGCTTCTAGCACATTTACTTCAAGAACTGACTGTTTAATTGCTGCCTAATATATCCCACCTCCCTGGCAGGTACTATTGTAGTAAAATTGCCAGATATTCAGTGTTCACTTTACATCAATGGTGTTAATGTTACAGCTTTTTGTGTGGGGGGCATCAGTGCCCAAGCCATGGGTGTGAAGGTCCCTGTAACGTGCCAGCATTGTTGCTGCCTTTGTGGACGCACCATAATGGGCTGTCTGGGGGCATTTGACGATGTATTGCCATGGTTACATCAATCATGCTTATGTGTTTCACATGGGCCAAAGCCCTTAAAGGCATGGTTGTCTGACAAGGTGGTGTGGAGTCCCTGCCCCTGTTGGCAGGTGTTGTTGACTGCTTTGGCCACACCTGACCAATTCCTCTCCCCCTTTTCCTGTTTACTCCAGCAGACAGGTAGTGAGCAAGGCTCAGGTGGGATATTTTTATACCTCAACTCGAGTCCGCCTGTGGCTGTGTAGGTAAGGGGGACCCTTTTCCTGGCCCTCTGAAGAGCGCCCCAGCCGAAGACAGGCCAGTAGAGGCATGGATGGCCTGTGCTCCCTCTTGAGTTGAAGTTTTCTCTGGAATTAATAGTAGGCGTGCTGACTATATGTCTGGAGCACCCCCGGCTAGTGTTAGGCGGACCCCCTAAAGGCCAGGGAGCTGGGGAGGTCCGCGTCTAGTTCGGGCGTGCTTCCGCATGCGGCCGGGGTTTGGCTAGTAGGAAACCACGCTTGTTTCTAGAGATTCCTTCCCTTTACCCTTAAAACCAGTAGCCTTGTCCTTTACCAGCTTTGCCTCAGGGCAGCCCTAGCTTAGCTTGCAGCTACCATCTGGCGAACTAAGCTAATGCTACGTGCGTTAGCTATCATCGTGCCCTGTTTACATATTGCGCCAGCGGAGAACGGATGGGCTTTTACCGTTTCCGCCGATGCAGTAATCCACCAGTATTCGGCCAGGGCCAATCAACTTGTCTAGTCTTGTAAAAGCGCCTCTCCCCTTCTTGCTGACGCTAGCGGGGAGATGGTGTCCCCTTTGCTTGTATCAAACAAGTATCAAACAGTGGGCAATGGTGACCTAGTGGTTAGGATATTGCCGTTGTGAACAGAAGGTCCCGGCCCAGGCACTACTGAGGTACCCTTGAGCAAAGTACCATCCTGCTACACTGCTCCCTGGGCGTTGTTCATATTACATGTTAAAGTATGCACTATGTACTTTTACTATCCAAAAAACATATTTACATATAATACTTTTAGGGTTAGCAGACTGAAGCAAGCCATCTGGCAGTATCTTCCTGTTTTACACCATCCACTTCAACCTCACTTTAAACTAGATGCCCAGTCCCAACTGAGGAAATGCATTCCCACAACATAATGCCACCATACTTCACTGCTGGAATGGTGTTTGTTGAGGAATGGGCACTGTTTTATATGCTATACATAAATTTGTCAATTTTTTGTCAAAAAGCTAAATGTTTTGTCTTATCTGACCAGGAAAGCCTTATTTCACATTTTAACTCCAATGCTTTTTGGCATACTCCAAATATGTGTGTTTTTTTTCAATAATGGCTTCTTTCAAGCCAGCCTTCTATACAGGACAGTTGTATTCAGAGCTCTTGATAGCTGGTGCACTTTCACTCTAGACTCAGGCTCTGAACTCTGGAGCTCCTTCAAAGTGATTGTTGGTCTCTCTGTGGCTTCCTTCACCAGTTCCCTTCATGCTCTGAGTTCTGAGGGACGGCCTTGTCTGGTATGATGTACTTTCCATTTCCTGAAAATTGATCCAGCAGAGCTCACTGAGATATCCAAACCCTTGGGTATTATTATTGTAGCCTTTTTTTTTCTTTCTTGTGTCTGGTGCACTTTATCTGTAATTTCCTTAGAATGCTCTTTGGGCCTCATTTTCACAGCTTTCCTTCAGATTTATAGTCTGACCAGTGGTAACTGGATCAAGGCAGTTTTTTATTTAAAAAGGTGAACTTTTTAAAATGATTCACGGGTAGAGGACAATCGTGTGCTTATCAGGGCTGTGTCTTTCATCTCTGAGAACTCCACAGCACAGAGACACAGAGAATATTCCAGTTTTTCAGCACTTTAGTTACAGAATATTTTCTTTCATAACCAAAATCACTTCAAATAAATACTTTTTGAGGGTCAGTCTTTAAACATAAAATATGACAAAGTAGAAAATATCAATGTGCCATTTGAAATCCAAGCAAATCTGTTAACTCACTTCTGCAAGGCCCTTTATTTCCTAGTACTAGAATGAAGTCACTAGGAGGCTGTTCACCCCCTGCTATTGTAATGAAATAGCTAGATAGAAAATACACAGAATGACTGAATGAGCAATCATGTACCCACTGACACTTTGTTGTGTGCTTCATAGAGTATGCCTTTAATACCTTGACCACAGTGACCATGCCATCATTTGTCTCTGGATTGGTTCTGATGGTGAAGTGTCGGCCATTGTCTCCACTCACTATCCGGTACACAGCATTCCAGTTCGGAGTCCGAGGCTCGTCCTTGTCCATCACCGTCAGATTAGCAACCACTACATTTACACTATTCTCCAATACCTCACCGGAAAACTGAAAGAGAAAGAAAGCAGCAAAGTAGATCAGAGGAGAACAGCGACATCATAATTCAGATACATATTCCTAAATGACCATTTGGCTGATTCTGACTTGCTGTTAAACATGATGGGAATGGGAAAGTATAGTCTTGTTTCATTAATGTCAACATGTCAAAGACCTTTGTGTTGACCTTTAAGGCCAGAATCAACATTCAAGGTCAATTGTTGTTGAGTAGAAAATAAAAAGGTGCTTGACACTCATTCACAGCAACCCTGCAGGAATACCATGATGCAGTTCTGCAACTGGCCATACGAGGGTGCACATTTGCTAAAAGACAAGAAGCAGACACAATCTGACAGAGATTTCTCCCCTCTGGCTTGACCCACAGGTACACCCGTTCAGTATACCCATGTAGATTTTATGTTTCATTATAGCAAATTCAGTAAATTTGTAGTTCTGTAGTTTTTGTCATTAACTGTAGCGAGTTGGTAAATTTGTGTAGTTTTTGTCTTTAATTACAGCAAGTTTGAAAAATGTGTGTAGTTGTTGTCTTGGGTTTGGTATGTTTGTGCAGTTTTTGTCTTTCTCAATAGTGATTTACATAAATTTGTGTAGTTTTCGTCTTTTACAGTATTGTAGTTTTGTCTTTAATTGTAGCGAGTTTTGTACATTTGTGTAGTTTTTGTCTTTCCCTACAGCAAATTTGGTAAATTTGTGTAGTTTATATCTTTTACAGTAGCACATTTGGCAAATATATGTAGTTTTTGTCTTTGACTGTAGTGAGTTTGGTAAGCTTGTCTCTCCATAAATTTTTGTAGTATTTGTCATTACTTGTGTAGTTTTTTTCTTTTACTGTAGCAAACTTGTAAATTGTTGTAGTTTTTGTATTTCTCTATTGTGAGTTCATTTAATCTGTGTAGTTTTATGCTTTCACAGTAGCAAGTTAGGTAATTTTGTGCAGTTTTTCTCCATGCACATATATATTCAAAGCCAAGCCAAATATATTCCAGCCACTGACAGGTGCCATTGTAATGAAAAAATAATCAATTGATAGTCAATGTTATTCAGTGCAGTGTGGCTGGTGTATATTAACTTAAAATTTATTTTCCAAGTTAATGCTTTCCTAATGGAGGTACAGAAAAAATATAGCTTTTTATAATGTCCTGTGATGTTACCAGAACATTTAAAGTGAGAGTGGAACCAGGCAGAACCGTTATGAGAGGGGTATAAAATTTGGGCTAAAGTGCCTTGATACTGTTACATCTGTGTGTGTGTGTGTGTGAGCGCATGTGTGCGTGTTTTTTTACTTTATCTTCCTATTTTCTTCAATTTTGTTGCTCTGCCTTCATCGCATGTGAACATACCAACACACACACACACACAAACACCACACACATCTATCCAGAATCATACACACTCTTGCCAGCTCTAGTTCACCATAATGGCTTCATTATCCAGAGTGAAATGCAATCACAACCCTTGTAGAACACACACACACATGCACTGCTGACATCTCTGTGGCTTTGTTGTCTGCTCTTTCTCTTTTTGGCTTTGTCTTTAATCCCTCACTCTCTCCCACACTTCCTCCAGTCTTTAAGGAGAGAGAGAGAGACAGAGAGAGAGAGAGAGAGAAAGAGGAGAAACATTTGTTTGTTTTGTCTTGTTCTTAAAAAATACACTCACACATCTGCTTTGCCCTGATAAGCGACAGAGAGAAAGAAATTTGTTTTGTCTTTGTGTTTGAATATGTGTGCGTTTGTGTGTGTGTGTATCTGTGTGTGTGTGCGTGTGGAACATGCAAACAGTATCCCATGAATGCGTTTTGTTTGGTGATGTTTTTGTTGTTGTGGGGGGGGGGGGGGGGGGGGGGGGGGGGGGGGGGGGGGGGGGGGGGGGGGGGGGGGGG
>JBBPDA010019520.1:0-15935 GCA_037974385.1 Arnoldichthys spilopterus | reverse complement strand
TATATATATTAATGTTTTGGTCTTTTTGCATAGCACATGCTATGTCAATAATATAGGTCAAATAATACATATATAATTTGAAATACCCCATGGAAATAGCAATTCAAATCCTACAGGACTAACGTGCAGCACATTCATTTATGTGCCAATTGACTTTGGTTAGTCTAATTAAAGAACAAGTCCTTAAACCAATCTTTGGACTGGGCTGGCTCCTTATGACTATACTACACTTATGTAAATTACATGACACATGGTTAAGAGGGTCCTTTGCTTTAAAGATCCTGTGTTCCTTGGTCACTGAAGGTAACACAGAAGACATTAAGTAGCATATTTTTCAATAGGGATGCACTTTCTCTTGGTTAGGCTAACCCCATTGGCCTAACTAATCAAACTTTGCAGTCACACTTGGCATAGATATAGTATACATATATATTTTCCTCAGATCACAGTAACCTCAGATTTTGGTTTTATCTGAGCCGTAACATATGTACATATGAAACATAAATCGTACATAAAAACATTTTACAGATACTGAGGCCCATGGAGAAGTCCGGCTAACCACAAAAGCATGGAGAGCTTGTCTTGTTTGTTAGGACTAAAACTCTGTACACTCCATTCCCCCATTGTATATTCTCAACCCGACACAGGGCGAAAACTTCCAGAGGTCACTGTGCCGTATAGTCTATAGACGAGCGAGTAAAACACCGCCTCTGACGTCAGCCTTGCATGTGATGGGCGGAGATTTTTTCCGAAGTACAGTCTGATCTGAATGGCTGTTGTGAAAGCAAGCAGTGACGTTCGTAGCTGTGGTGGGCGGGGCAGACACCGGTACATCCTGTACGACAAAGCTGCGGAAGGCGCGGTAACAGCAGCATTTGCCGGTCAAGTGTCAACCGGTGTTTCGGTCAGCTTTAACAAAGGAAAATGAAGATCTGGGCGTCGGAGCACATTTTCAAGTGAGTGTTCAGCAGTTTTCTCATCACAATATGGCAAACGGCGTTGGCTGTTAATAGTTATTAGCTGGTACAGCTAATTGGTACAGCGAAGATAGTCACGTGTGAATGAAATGTCGCTAAGTAGCCTAACTTGGATTGATATTAACATAACTCTGCTCGCTTCCTTAAAATGTTGTACTTTTATGAAAAAAAAACCCGATTTGTTCATTAACCAATAGAGATGTATGAATCCGTGTTTATTTGCTAGCTGACTAACCCAGCTATGATGGAAGCTCGACCTTGGCTGCTTCCCGTGCTGCTGCTACGGCTAATGAAGCCGGAAAATCGGCGAGCTAATGCTACACAATACGAGAGGATAAAGAATAAACTTTAGTAGATCTATATTTTATTAATTTAAGTTTAATGCATTATTGAGTGTATTTAAGTGGCAGTTTACGTTAACTATGTAACAAGCAAGCTAGCATTAGCTCGCTAGCATTAGCTGTTGAACGTTTCGGTAGAATTATTGCGTTTTCGTTTTCTGGTAGTAAAGGTAAACAAGTATGTTAATAATTCCAATTTAGGATTACCACTTAACGCACAAAATACACATTTAACGCCTCGTTATCATATATGTCGTGTATGTATGTTGAAACAGGGATGTGCTGAGTTTTCCAAAGACGTTTTGTAATTACCTCAAGGTTTAAAGGGTTCCGGTCTAAATCGGAACTGCAAAGTGTTGATTTTAAGTCCACTTCGGTCTTTACTCTCTCAACATTTTCTTCTACACCGGTAAAGGTTGCATGCAGACTGGAGGTGAACCCCCCGCCCCGGACTCGCGCAGTAGTGGGCTAGTAGTGCGAGTCGCTTCTACTGCGCTGTATTGCATAACTATCACAGTAGCGTGACTTTTCCCCTACATGGCTACGAAGTTGAACGTCACTGACCACGTGTGTTAGAATGTCTCCGCCGTAGCCCTGTGCACTCACTGCCCGTGGACAAACGAGGGAGACGTTTATATAACGCGGGATATTATAATGTGCTGACGTTGTAGCGGTTTCTTGCGTTACGTATAAGCGAATATAGAGGTGTAAATCCAGAATTCTTATGTAATCTGGAGTTTTGAATACTATTTTGTAAACATTAAACCTGTCAAACTGCGAGCTGCTGTAGGTATCCCCAAAATCCCCAACGAGGCAAAATTAATATTAACTTCAGAAAGACAGAAGACTCAACTGCACTTGTACAGACGGCATTAAAAATGAACTAATAAACTCTACATCAATGTCAAAACATATCTCTCAAAAACAAATCCTCCACTGTCTCATTGCTCCTGAATGAACACTGGCTAACAGTGGACAGTGAAACCAGCGAGCTGCTGTAAGAACAGAAGGCACATGATGGATAGATGAAATAATGTTTGTAAAATCTTAAACATTTCTGTCCTTATCCTCCATTGTGGCTAGATGCAGAAATGCCTGTGGTGTTCCTGATTAGTATCAGCTGTGCTCTAACGCTGCTCATGTGAGCAGTGGAGAATTTGATTACTTTAGTTGAAATCACGCTTCGTGGCTCAGATCAGTACAAAGGTTGTCTCAGTGTTTCTTCACCTTAATCAGGCTGTTTTGCATAGCAGCTGCAGTCGTCACATTCCTGTTCTACAATTACACTCTTCCTCTGCAACAGCAGGATATTACACTTGTACATCCAACAGCATTTTCAGTGCCATTATATGATATGGAATGCCTGTCTTCAATAGCTTGCCTAAATACCCAAACACTGTTTTTTTTATTATTAAAGCCATCCATGGGAGACCGTGACCAAGGCAGCAATGCAGAAGTATCCAAACCCCATGAACCCCAGTGTATTTGGGGTGGATGTTCTAGATCGCAATGTGGACCAGCAAGGCCGCCTTCACAGCAAACGCCTGCTCAGCACAGAATGGGGACTTCCATCAATTGTTAAATCAGTAAGAATCACACTTTTCCTATAGTATTGATTTTAGCAGTCATGCTAATGTTCAGGGCATGTTTTTTCCAAGGTTAATTTATTAGTTCTTGGAAAGGCTACAAGAAAAAAACATACCACGCTTACAAACCCAAAGTTAAAGAGAAGTTTAAAGTTAATAAGATTAACATATACATACATACATACATACATACATACATACATACATACAGAATGCTCTTTACAAAAGGTCCTTTTGCTATAAACATTGATATAAAGTGAAAAGACATTTGGTTTACAGTGTTCTGAAGCCTTTTAAACCACTTATTTTTAGCCAGTGTTGTAGTGTACTCAAACCAGCACATGCCTAGCACATGCTGTTCTGCTCACCCCTGTGGTGTCTTGTTTCATTGCCCTGGTATGATGTAACGCCTGCCTCCCTTTTTACTCTAAATTGCTAGTGTCAACTCCAGCCTCACCATTAATCAGCACCTGGCCCTTTTATCAGTGTATGCTGTCCTTTAACTTTAACAAAAGGATGATTTATTACTTTGTGTCCACAGATAATTGGTAATTCACGAACATGTACATATGTTCAAGAGCACTCTGTTGTGGATCCTAAAGAGAAAACTTTGGAACTTCAGTCTACAAATGTAAGATCCTCTTTTTTTTTCTTTAATACCTACCAAAGCCTATTTAACACAGGAAATGAATATTTGTGTGTATAATAGTTGTGTTAAACAAAAGGGAGTTTTCCCTAAATTTAGCTAACTCTTGTGACACTGTGCTCTTTTTAACCCAGCTTGGTCATTTGAGTTATGTCAATGTCCGCATTTAATCTACAAGAAGTAGCTTGTATTGCTGTTGCTAAGATGTTAACCTAATCAATATACACCACCCGACACAATTATTGGTATCCCAGTGGCTCCATTTTGTTTGAGTCTTAAGTTGTAGTTGCATTGTGCAAACTCCAGGTGCTTACATTTTTGGTTAACTGATGCACAAGGCTGCCATAACTGACACTTTTTAGTGCCATACTTTATAAATAATCTGTTGACATGAAGGTGGTTTTAGAGACTTGGTAACCCCAAGATTTGAGTTTTTCCTTGTAATTCATCATCAGTCATCATTGAGGATTTTTTTTTTGTCTTTCTTACGGTCCTCCTCACTGTTTGTGGTGATAAAATAAAATTAGAATCAATACTGGCAGGTTTAACAGTTCCAGTTGATGTCCCTTTTTATTATTATTGTCTGAGCAGTAGAAATGGTCATCCTCCTATTCATACATCAGTTAGTAAAGAAGTCATGAATTACAGCTTGGAGGTTCCTACACACTTCAGTCAGATTAAACATGCACAATTTATATAATGTGTCTGTTACATAGTGTCCGCAACAGTTTACAGCAAGGGGCAATAATTGTGTCATATGTGTTTTGTTAAAGAGTCTCGATTAGGCTTTTCTCTGAATAAATTTAGGGGCCTTTGTACTGCTATTTATGAGGGGTGCTAGTAATTGTGGAGGGCACTGTATTGATAGGTTGTATCATTTAATAGTGTCCCTTTGATGATTATTTAAATAATAATTTAAATGAGTAAATTAGGATTAATTATTTACCCTTTTGTGACACACGTTTACTGTTTGGTGTTTAAGCTGTGCTGTATTTGTCATGATGAAAGTGTTTTCTAGGTAGAAGTGGTTTGGAATAAGACAGAACCTGTTTGCATAAGCATCTCAGGTATCTTAACACATTTTACTGGTGTGCTTGCAGATCACGTTTACCAATATGGTCTCTGTGGACGAAAGGCTCATCTACAGACCGCACCCTGAAGACCCAGAAAAGTAAGCAGTTTGTTTAGTCTGTTGTGTCCTGTGACACACAAATCAAAACTTCTATCACAATTCTAGCTTTCTCCTCAATTTGAACAAAGTAATGGAGATTGTGAATGTATTCAGAATTGCATATATGTATGTGTTCCCCAGTATGTGTTACCTTGCACTGAGGGTAGTGTGTTCAGTCAAACAGAGAATGATTGGAATTTTCAGCACTTATTGTCATAGAGGGAAAATAATGTGTACCTGTCACGGGTGAATAATAAACTAATCCAGCAGCTTATCAAAATATTTTGTGGTTAATAATTTAGTTCAGAGAATATTTTGTGAAAATGCAAGGCTATATGAATTCTGGTTTGGTCAGATTCATTTTTTTGGCCTGCAGTTTTAACCACCACCTACTTATAGAGTAATGTTTGGTTGTGTACAACTCCATTCCTGGAAAACCTGTGACATTTTGTTAAGTGCAGTGAACCGAATCTGAGATTTGTTAATTCTCTTGGACAATTATTTAACTTACAAATGTACAAAGAAAAGTCGTCCATTTTTTTCACTGGTCAGCTTATAGTGGTACTTGAAATTCTATATTTCCATATAAATATGACCAAAAACATCATATTTTTAAAGTAAAATATCAAAGTAGATATAGAGAGAAAAACTAAACAAATGGGACAAAAATATACTTGTTCATTTGTTTATTGGGGAAAATGATCCCGTATTGCATATTCATGAATAGCAAAAGTATTTAGGATTAGCAGTTAATTCAAAGATGAAATCGGTCAAGTGTTTATAAGCAGTGGGATGTGACTTGTTTAAAAGAACATGGACCTGTACAAGTCTCATCTTCAAGACATGTTTGTGGAAGTGTATCACGGCACAAACGAAAAAAATGTCTGAGGAGCTCAGTAGTGTTGAGGCACCTCAGGCTGGAAAAGGTTACAAAACCATCTCTAAAAAGCTGGTACTCCTCCAAGCCACTGTTTGACAGATTGTCTACAAATAAAAGTGATTCAAGACCATTGTTCTACTCTCCAAGAGTGGTCAACCAAAACGAACCACTCTAAGAGCAAGGTGCAATGAGGTCATGAAATAACTTGTGGTAACTTGTAAAGGTATGTTCATGATGGGAGTGGTAGGAGCTGCAAAATGTAATCTGGCTGCCTACCAAAAATTATGACAAACACTGTAGAAGCTTTCTAACGTAGATCAGGTAGATGGTTGCAGTTCATTTGGAATACGTTAGTGAAAGTGACTACTTGTCATTGTGAACACACTCAAGCACCACAGTGACATGTGACCTCTGCATTTAACCAGTCACACGCGCACACATGGAGCATGTGTTCATGCTTTCTTGATCCCGCTACCTCTCGCATGCTAAGTGAGCGATCAACCATTTGAACTAATTTCCCAGCATTAAATGCAGAGAACTATTATATTATTGACTTGAATGAATGGCTTCTGGTCGCTTTTGTGCTCCCAGTGAACGTAGGTTGAGCAGCTTATGACCTCTCTCACACTGGCTAATGTTCAAGAGTCCACAATCAGGAGAACACTGAACAACAATGGTGTGCATGGCAGGGTTGCAAGGAGAAAGCCACTGCTCTCCAAAAGAACATTATTGTTCATGTACAGTTTGCTAAAGATCACTTGGACATCCAGAAGGCTGATAAAATGTATAGTAAATGGGTGAGACCAAAATAAGGCTTTCTGTTTTAATGAGCAGCATAGTGTAGAGAAAAGAAAGCAATATGTTGTGGCATATGAATGTTATCCAATTTGTGAAACATGGTGATAGACTTGTTGGGCTTGTTCTGCTATGTCTGGGTAAACCTTAGGCTATATGCAGTACCTGCATACCTTGGTATTTAGAAATACAGAGGCTATGACTTTTCTTACTGTAAAATCCCATAAAAACACATTCCATCCCATAAAATTCCTTTCTATTTTACTTGTTTCCTGTCCACTGTGCAGGTAATGCCACACACTGTTAAGCTGCTCTACTTCTGAAAGCCATGCAAATTCATAAAAAACAAACCCCAGAGCTGAAGCTGGAGGAATGGGCTTAAGCTCCTTCAAGCTGATATGCAGGATTCATGAACAGTTAGCAGGAACATTAAGCTGCAGTTATTTCTGCAGAAAAGGGGGTCACACCTACTCTCAGATCTGTATTGAGTCATTTTCCTCAGTAAATACCGAAGTATAACATTTTTCTCATTAAATGTTTAAATGTTCTTTTTGTCTACTTTTAGGACTTGTGTAAAATCTGATGTTTTAGGTCAACTGAGGATGCAAATTTATGGAGATTTTGTTTAGTTTAATAAATGAATCTCAGAAATAGGGTTTGGAAGTGTGTAGGACTAATGGTTCTGACAACATTTCTGACAGTATCTTGTCTGATGTAACAGGACCGTGCTGACACAGGAAGCAATTATCTCTGTGAAAGGAGTCAGTTTGAGCAGCTACCTGGAGGGTCTTATGGCAAGCACCATCTCAGCCAATGCCGGAAAGGTGGGATCGTTGAAATGTGTACGTGTGTACGTGTGTGTGTGTGTGTGTGTGTGTGCGCATGCGCACCATCTAAGCCAATGCTATAAAAGTGGGATCATTGAAATGCAATGGCATATTTGTTTGTTTTTGGTTACTTCTTGTTATAGCAGTGTCAGTAAATCATAGTATATACTTTATTTCTTTATTTCCAAGTCTGTGATAAATGGATGGTTATTAATGCAACGAATGGGAGCTGTTCTTAAACTGTGTTTTTACATCATCTATTAGTTCACTCCGTCCATATGAGCCATATAATTTAGGTGTGATAATGTAATTGAGCGTTTTACAATGACCTTGAACAGATTTGTCCAGTCTCTTTCTGATTGCAGACATTCATTTTCACACCAAGAGTTGCAAAAGTTACCTGTAGATCCTGTGGTGAAATTTTGAGGTTCTAAGTGACTTTTCTCATCAGATGGCCTGCTCTCAAACTGAATTTGCTGGGGCAGGTGGTCCTGAAAAACCTGTTAGTCATTTTCAGTCTGTCACTTGTAGATGATGGTCCTAACAGGGAAATGAAAAAGCTTCTATATCCAAAAGAGAACACCAGACACTACATGTCCTGTTAAAATAAAACCACATTTAAATTCCAACTGCAGGAGGTCCTCCTTAATGGCACCTAATCTGGAATGCCTGATTTCAATGTTTTGGACTTGAAGGTGTAATCACCATAAGGATGCACTTAATTTTTCCATGTGACCCATCTTTTTTGTTTTTTGAATGACTACAAAATGTCACTTTTGTGTGATTTGTTGGATTATAATCATCTTTTATTGGTAGGCACTGTGTCAAAGTGGGTGAAATGTTTGTTCAGATATGTAGAAAAACAATCGATAATTTTCATGTGCTGTTTGTTTTTTGACTATTTTTGCCATATAAGAAAGTAAATGAGACCAGACTTCATGTTATGCACAATTTAAAGTGCAGCTTCTGTGTTCAAATAATGTAAAAAACAGGAATAATTGGACAGCAATCATTTTCATAAAACCATCTGAACAGCAGTTCAGTGAGTAATGAACAGTAGTAATGAAGTTAGTTCCAGGGTTTTATAGGAGCTAATATTTTTTCGCATTGTTTACAATTATGAATTTTTTTTCAGTTTTTAAACTTAAATGAATTGTAGCATTAATCTATTTGTTTTGTCTTTCTATAGGGTCGTGAGGCAGTGGAGTGGGTTATTAGGCGTTTGAATGCAGAGATCGAAGAGTTGGCCATCACAGCAAGAGGCACTATACGGACACCCATGGCTGCAGCAGTCACAGAAAAATGACATTTAAATGTGTCCTTGATCTCTTTTCTTTAGGATTTCTTTAGTATCTTGCCATTTCTCATGTCTTCTCTTTCTATGCCAGCATAGAACCTCTATCTCGTTCACTGTACTTTCCTTTTACATGATTCTTTCCAGTTTGTGGAAAAATGTTCTCTCCACCGCCTTCATAATTACAGCTTCTATATTAGAGGCTAGAGGGTTGATAAAAGGACAGGGAGGGATTCTGCTTTGTTTGTTTGTTTGTTTGTTTGTTTTTTAAAATATTAATGGCAAGGCTTTGACTGTTTAGCAACTAACAAGCAGCTAACTTGATGGCCTGGTGTGCTGAACAGCAATCAATTGTCCATCACTCTGAAAAGCCCCCCATCTCGTCATAACTTTCACTCCACTTGCCAGATATGTGCCCTTATCAGCTTACTCCAAGTGTGTAAATCAGATGCATAATTTCACCAGAGAACAGGATTTTTTTTTCTTTTCAGGATTAGTTCAACTACAAAAAATCTGAACTTGAACACTTCAAGAAAACGCTTCTCCACCAGCGATCTTGTTTTTCATACCAGTTGTTGGACATTCAAATTAATGGCTATTCAGCTTGGACTGTGCTGTTTAGTGAAGCCTCACCAACGCACACTTGAATACTGTGTTTAATATTATTATTATTATTATTATTATTTATGGACTCAAGAAAAAAATGAAGGGAACAAACCTCAATTATTGTCATGCTAAAAATGTTTTCTAAATTATCTGTGGAAAGTCTAAAATGTGTGTGTAGGTTTAAAGGGCACTTATGCCCTAGTTACACTAATTACATTTTGTGTGGCTGCTCGCCTTTGTTGAAGACTACCTTTTAAAGGCATTTTCTTTGCCTACTCTGCAATGACAAAGTATTGAAGTAGTATCTCACCAAATGTGGTGCAGCTTCCTCTGAAGCCGCAGCCTTTTACTGGAAAAATATTTGTGTCCTCTGAAAGTGTTGACAGTGCAGTCAAGGTTTAAAAAGTACTAGGATTTATTGTCTCCACACTAAATATTTCACATGGGAAAGGATCAGCACCCTTCCCAGCAGAGACGGGCTGCGAGAATGCAGCTGAACATTGCATTGGTTTGCTGACTATTGCTGTATTTTCATAGCTTTTAATGTCAACTTTTTGCCACATTTTTGTAGATCTAATGAAAGATGTTATTATATCTCTGCGGCCATTTTATAGAGGAATATAGTAGTGTGATAGTCACATTAAATAGTTAAGTCCTTCTAAGATGCTGAAGACTTGGGTGAATGCACAACTAAATCTGAACAGAGGTTAAGTCCTTTATGCATTCTTTTCTCTTGGAGGCCAAATGATGAAAAGGTGTAGGGAGGTCTTAAGGAACAGTGCATTTATACTTGTGTGTTGATTTAACTAACCAAGCTTCAGTAGTGGATGACAAAATACTATTTATTTATATTTGTTATTTCATACAATTGTCTTTTAGGCATCCACTAAAATGAAGCTTTTTGCAGTTATTGTTGTGGGTGTTTAAAGATTAAAACCTAGTTTACAGTTTTAGTGTTTGGATTGGAATTTACCTCATCTTGGATAAAAATGTCATTGCACTTAATGGTATTATCTTCAACAGTGGGCCACTAGCTGTTACAGCAAACCATCATATCTACTTGACAATGTCATTGCTATTAATTTAATTACCTTAAATACTGGGTAGACTAGCTCTTTTGTTTAAAAAATATCATGATTAAAGTATTTTATAACTTTCAGATTGCTGAAAAGGAAAATTAGGAAAATACATAAAGGTATATACATAATTTGGGGTTTAATGAAACATTACTGGAACACAATATGATCTCTTGTAATGCTGATGAGAATGTGGAGACCAGATGCCGGTCCTTTTCTGTATTTGCTCTGAGAAACAGAAAAAACTATTGTTGCTGTTAACAGGCATTACTGAAATAAAATCTTGAGTTTGATATCCTTGCTGATTTTTTTGTGCTTACATTTATGATTTAGTAAACAACAATACAATTTAAAGATGACTGGTAAGTGTAACTGACAAGGGCCTTATTGTGATGGCTAGATAAATCCGCAGGTCTTGCAGTAGTTGGTACCTACCGAAGTGATCCAATCTATTTAATTGATTTGTTATCTAAACACAATTGCAGAGGGTTTGTAGCTCTTTAGGATGCTGGGGATATGTAATGTGAAAAAGGAACTGCTAAAACATTCCACTAAATTTGCTTTAATTGTATTTTTAAGTTATTTGAACAAGTTTTTCTTTATATTTAACAGACATAGCTTTAAAGAATGGGTTCCTAGGGCTGTTATTGAATACATGTGGAGATGTAGTCACGGAGACCTCCCCAAAATTAGTTTTTCCAGGTTGGGATGTCTGTGAATGTGAACAAAACAGTAATGCAAAATATCAAACATACAACATTTAATTACACATTTCTGGTGACCTCAGTACTGACACTGCTTTAAATGGACAACATCCAGCATAAAGGGTAAATAGCTCTAAAGAAAGCTTTACCAAAGTGGAGAGGAACGTTGACGAGTTTTACTTATTTTTTGAAGGCTGTGTTCTGGCAGAGCTGCGTCTCAGGGCAGTGGTGGGCGCTGCCTTTGGGACCTGAAGGTTGCAGGTTCGAGTCCCGGCCTGGGCACTACTGAGGTACCCTTGAGCAAAGTACCGTCTGACTACACTGCTCCCCGGGTGCTGTTGGTAGCTGCCCACTGCTCCATGTGTGCACGTGTGATGGGTTAAATGCAGAGGTCACATTTCGTTGTGGTGTTTGAGTGGTGTTCACAATGACAAATTTTCACTTTCAAATGCTTAGCGCTACTTAGCATTAGGCTAGCATGCTAATATCGCTCTCAGAAGTCAGATTTATTGACAGTACAAGCTAGCATAATGCTACAAGTAAACTCAACAGTGCAAAACACCACACAATTGTAGGAAATAAATGTAGGTTGAACTAAAGCCTGATGCTATCTCTCTCGTCAGTATTTCAGATTCATGTTTTGTACTTTAACTTCTCGCTCAGCATAACTAAACCGAGAATCAGTCAAAGGCGGGACAACAAATCTTATTGGCCCAATGAACATAGATACCCGTTACTGATTGGTTACTGACCAGTCTGTTACCTTCATTACTTTTCTGTTGATTATTCAAGCTTTTTATCATTCAATTTTTCTTTATCCCTCATGATTTAACAGGCTGTATTTAACACTGCGCCATTGGGACTGACATATGTACATAATATGAATGCTAATAAGTATAACTAATAATAAATATAACAGCATGTTGGTCGGATTAAAGACTGAAAGAGAAGGACAATGCCCTGCTTTTCATTGTTTCTGTGTAAAGAGGGTAAGATGTTCTCTCAGCAACAACTGTGACTTTATTACAACTGTGACAATAGAGAAAATTCATATACTCTTCAGCTACAATTTCTTCAATATCTTCAATGAAATGAAGATTTATAGCACAGTTGAATAAGACTTATCTTCTAAGCATTTATTTTGACAGGGTTCTGTGGAAAAATGCATTTTAGTTTATTTCTCCATTCATTGTTGTGAATATTGAAGAACTGAAGTTCTTCTTTTTTTTTAATGAGCAGAGGAAAAAGAAGAACAGGGTGGATCCTGTAGCACCTGCTCAGCAGCCTGTGAGCACTACAGAAAGGTAGGTCACACTGAGCAGCTCCATGTGGAGATCATACTTCAGAACCAGTGTTTGAGTTTAGAGGTTCATCACATTAAAACCTAATGCTGATGAGTAGATGCAGCACAAGATCAGACATATCTGTAACTCCTACCGGAGCTCAGATGAACAGACAGAGAACAGCCTGCACAGTGAGCTCTTCACTACAGCATCACTGGCTACTGGAGGTGTTTCCACAGACTCTCCAGAAACCAATCAGGTCCACGGCAAGACCAGCTCAAGAAGCCTGTTTAGGAAGATCAATGCTTTAAAAAGGTCTGCAACTGAGCCAGAAATGATTTTGGTGATTTTAATGTTTAAACAAGTGTAATATTTATCATTGATGGAAATATTCTTGTCTGTAGTTTCTGGTTTAGAAACAGGGTTTCACCGGGGGTGCAGGATGGAACCTCTGTAGCTCAGGAGGGAACCTCTATACCTCAGGAGGGAACCTCTGTAGCCCAGGATGGTACCTCTGTAGCCCAGGAGAGAACATCTGTGGCACCGGAGAGAACCAGAGTGGTGCTTCTGGCATCTGGGTCCTTCAACCCCATCACAAACATGCACCTGCGGACGTTTGAGCTGGCTCACGATCACCTGGAGGACACTGGTACATAAAAGATGCATGAACAACTGCTGCTTTGATCATTTTCTGCACTTTAATACTCTTTATTATCTCCTTCAGCCAGTTTTTACATACACATTAGGCTTTGGCTTTGACCTTAAACTATTTCCACTGTGCTAATGTTAGTTCTGTTTGGACAATTGAGTGTTTCTGGATTTGTGTGTTAATTTGTTTAGGAAGGTACAGAGTGGTGAGAGGCGTCATTTCTCCTGTAGTTGACGCCTACAAGAAAAAAGGCCTGACTGAGGCCTTCCACCGGGTGGAGATGGCCAGGTTAGGTACAGAGAGTTCCACCTTGATCACCGTGGATTCCTGGGAGAGCCAGCAGGCAGAGTGGCTGGAGAAAGTCAAGGTCATCAGGTGAGAGTCTCTAGTCCTTTGCTGTGCCCGGCCTGTGGAAGCATGAGGACGTCCTTGAGATTGTGGGTCATCATGGTCTAGTGTGTATCACCAGGAGTGCCTACGATCCTGAGAGGTTCATCCACCAGTCTGACGTGTTGTGTGAGAACCGTCACAACATCCATGTGGTCAGAGAGTGGGTGACCAATGAGATCTCGTCCACTCACGTGAGACGGGACTTGTGCCGGGACCACAGTGTGTGCTTCCTGCTGCCTGATCCTGTGCAACACTACATCCAGGATCAACACAGTACAGCACTGAAAGCAGAAGAATGCTGATGCTGTCCTTGCTCCTCTCCAGCGGTGAACCAGCAGGACCAACTGAAGCAGTGCTCTGTACATGGGTGGAACAAACACCACTGTGTGTGGAAGGTGTGTACATTGGGCATTAGAGGCATCAGCACTATACACTGTAGTTCTTGGACAGGTGCTGCTGCAGTAAAGCTGAACAGTGTAGAATCATCCTGCTGATAAGAGGCTAGAATTTTTATCAACAGTATAGAAATGTCCTTAAAGAGAGAAGCTTATAAG
This sequence comes from Arnoldichthys spilopterus, assembly GCA_037974385.1. Taxonomy (NCBI): domain Eukaryota; kingdom Metazoa; phylum Chordata; class Actinopteri; order Characiformes; family Lepidarchidae; genus Arnoldichthys; species Arnoldichthys spilopterus. Next base: position 2,156 of record JBBPDA010019520.1, on the reverse strand, counting down.
ATAAGGCAAAGGCCACATTACAACAAAAAAATTCACTGGTCAACAATGTCGAAAACTGGCCAGCAGTTTCTATTACAGACATCGGTTCCTACCTTGTTTTTGGTGTAAGTTCCTACACCTGTCAAGAACTTAAAAACTACAAGTCTTTACAAGCACACAGTCATTTTAAGAAGGGATGGATGGGTGACCAAGTAATCAACCGACTGGATGCGATTACTCTACCGTCACTGCTAGGGTATCTGCCGTTATGAATGAGTGTTTTGCTTGTGTGTCTCTACCTGGATGTATTTACCACACATTTTTAAATTTTAAATTTTAAAGTTTTAAATTTTTAGATGTAAAGACATCTTAACATATTTGCAAAAAAAAGTCATCTTGATGGAGTAAATTCTTTTTTTCCTCTGTTTAACTTGTGTTTCTCTCTTCAACTCAGCAGAGGTAGTTTCTCTGTTATGGCAGTGTCTCTGTTGAGTATTGAAAAAAAAGAGTAAAATATCTTTCTTATCTTATTTAATCTTTTTTATATATCAATATAAATCAATATCAATTTAATTCTTAGCCACCCTGTTTTTATTTTTTGTCAGGAAATAAGATTACAGATGACAATTCAGTTAAAGGATGGCATGCAATTTTAATGTAATGCTCAGTGTTATGACTTGTGGATAATCAGCGAACAGATCCTTACACTGAGAAGCTAATGTTTCACATGAACCAAGCAAATATGTTGTAAGATCATGAGGAATCAAATATAAGGTATTTCTTTAAAAAAGTTTCTGATTATCTACATTATTTAGTCTATCAGTGATAATGTTAACTCCAAAATGTAAACTCTACACCACCTGTGTAACATATACTGTATATTTTGTATAATAACTGCACTGCCCACTGTACACTGTATAGCTCACTGTACAGCTCACTGTACAGCCTATTGCATATAATATAATGTATAATATATACTTACTCTGTATATTGTACACATACTGTTTATTGCACCATTTATTTTATACGGTATAAGCACATGTAAAAAAGACCACAAGCTGAATACAACTGCACCCACATGGCACATCGTACCACATGTACTTTACCACACAAGAATAATGTATATTGTGTATACAGCATCTTGTGTACAATAGAGTATACATTGTGTCAAGTGTACCTTAAGTTTGATTATTGTCTACTATGTTTCGTATTGTACAGTTTGTTTGATTGTTTAAATACTAGAGAAACACCATCGACTGGAAGCAAATTCCTTGTGTGTGTAAACATACTTGGCCAAATAAACTGATTCTGATTCTGATTCTGATGTTAAATGATCACATAACTGCTGAAAATGGAAATACGCTCATTTTAATCCATTTGAATGATTTCAGTTGTTGTAAACATGTAAATGAAGTATATATTGTTTTGGCCATTTACAACATATGGTACATGTGGTTTGTTTAAATGTTCTGTATTTGGTATCGTATAAGGGTATATTTGAATTAGTTTCTAGCAATCAAAATGATACATCTTAGGATAACTTTCAAAATCAGCCTGAAAATAAAGTATATAGTGCACATTAAATAGATTTATGTCTAGATTTTTTGTATAAAAGGTATTTTGAACAAGAACAGTCTAAGACCGTGAATCCAGATTCCACTCCTGGATTTTGTGATCACCAGTAGTTACTGAACTGCTGATATAATTGATTGGCCACCTAGAGTCACATCTAGTGGTGATTACAAAAAACCAGGACCAGAATTTAGATTAACGGTCCAGATTAAAGAAGCTCTGGGATAATGTATCTGCCCTGCTAAGACTACAAAACTAAATTGAGTAGTATTTGTTCATTTTTAAGATCCTCACATCAAAGTTGTTTCATTGTTTCATGATTGCGATGTATAGGCTTTGAATATTTGGCCTTATCACTTAAAACTGGTACTTTACTTAATGTGAGGAAGCTATATATTTACACTATACAGGGAGCTTTACATTTAAGCTATACATTTATATATTTTTACTATTTTACTATACATATATTATATTTTTTTACACTGATCATTTAATTTTATGACAGTGCTATTGGGGGCGGCACGGTGGTGCCTCACAGTGAGAAGGTCCTGGGTTCGATCCCCGGGTTGGCCACAGGTGCCTTTCTGTGCGGAGTTTGCAAGCTC
>JBBPDA010019501.1:12500-15936 GCA_037974385.1 Arnoldichthys spilopterus | reverse complement strand
GTGATGGGTTAAATGCAGAGGTCACATTTTGTTGTGGTGCTTGAGTGTGTTCACAATGACAGTCACTTTCACTTTTCTCACTTTTCAAACTTTCAAGCACCACTGTAAAAATCTGCTTTCAGTACCTGAGCTGTGATTATTCCACACAGTGAACTGTACTAAACGTTAGTACCTTGTTGAGCGCGTGACCCACATGAGCGTCTCCGTTAGCGTAGGGAGGTCCATCGTGAAGACAGAACTCCTTCTTCGCCTTCCTCTCTCTCTGCCAGGTGTACAGCTGGTCGAAACCACATTCCTAAATGACATCATGACACAGGTCAGACACTAAATATCAAACAGATGCCTCACAAATAAATAAAATGACATTAAATACACCAATCAGCCAGAACATTAAAACCACTGACAACTGGAGTGAATGACAGATTATCATCTTTTTACTGTGGCACCTGCCAAGGGAGATATTAGACAACAAGTGAAGAGTCAGTTCTCGTTTGATTTGCTGGAAAAAACGGCCGAGAGTAAGAATCTGAACCACTTTGACAAGGGCCTAGTTAGTATCTACCAAAGACAAGGAAGGTTAATCTGTGGCAGGGTCATGGGCACACAAGGCTAATTAATACACGTTGGGAGAAAAGGCCAAGTTGTCTGGTCTGATGCCCCAGAAAAGCTCCATTTACATACACCAGTTTTATAACGGAACGTACTATTTGTCATTGTGAACACAACCCATCACACAAAGTGCACCACAATGAGATGTGGCCTCTTTATCCACACATGGAGGTATCAACAGCCCCCAGGGAGCAGTGTAGCAGGACCTCGCTCAGTGGTTTCTGGGCTAGGACTTGCTATCCTGCAATGTGGGCAGGTCCCTATCCACTAGGTCAGCGTTGCCCAAGACGCATCCGGTTTGATTGGGAGGAATAAACAGGGGTGTGGAAATGGTCTTGTAGGAATAAACGATAACGATTATACTTCTGGCACAAAAACCCACAATATGTCATGGAATGTTGTTTTGCCTTTAGCCTGTGCACTGGTCGCTGCCACACCTGCTTGCAATGTTTTGCACATTTTTGCACACACTGCATTTTCTGCTGTGTAGTGTTTGTGCTCCTGTGTTTCCCGCAGCACCGTGGTCCTGGAGGAACGCTGTTCCGTTTCACCGAGTACTGTGTGAACCGTGTGATTTGACTCAACTTGTCAAGTGTTGACTCCGTAGCTACAGCCTTGTTAAACACGGTTAACGTTTCACAAATATCGAGAATTGACGCTCAACTATCGGGAATATCGTATCAGCTCCTCCCCCCACCCCCTCTGTACCTGCTGGATCTGCAGCTCCCGGTCCAGAAGCTCCTGGCCGCTCAGTTTCATGGGAAAGGTGGTTCGGGGCAGCAGCACACTGTGCCTGTGGCTCGCGGCCGGTTGAGCTGCGTCTCCGGCCGAAGCGGCAGCGCGCCCGCGGCTTTGGGTGAAGGAGAGAACGGGCCGGAGAGGAGCCACTCTCCTCACAGAGAGTCCGCAACGACCCGCGGCCGCCCCGACGCGCCACAGCAGCATGGGGAGACCGGTTTCACCGAGCAGTGTTCAGCTGAACTCCGAGTGGCTGAACTTCGCTGCTAAATTCATCAACACGCGGAACTGTTTACGGCGACCTCTCCGACGAGGAACCACACCGCGCCACTCGCTGTTTCACCCGGAATTGTTGTAACCATGGCTTCCTACGGGTGGCTGAGAGGGGAGCGCTATTAACCAAACGCGTTTTGCTGTTTACACGGGAAGGGCACGAGGGGGCGCTGTCGAGCGGTGGCCGACTGGCCCTGATTAGACTGAGCGCATGTGAGGATTGGATACATTTAGTCAGAACGAACAATAAAACGTAAAAAAAACCGTAAAAAAAAAACGTTAAAAAAAATAAACGTAACACATTATTTTTAAAGAAACCTAAATAGAATAAATAATATTATAGATTAAAATAATGTATAGAAATTGAGAAAAGTAAAAAAGAAAATACACACACAATAAATAAACACAAATAATATTAAAAAAAATACTAAAATATGTGAACAAATTGATTAAATAAAGTAAATAATCAATAAAAATTAAATAAGACCAACTAAAACCTGAGGGAAAAAATAAACTGGATAGGAAAATTAATAAATCAAAACTAAAAAAAAAGAATTGACATGAAATGTGTGAAGGTGAAGTTAGGAGAGAGCTTTAGAGTTTCCTGTTGGGGTTGCCAGATAGCTGGGGCTCTGGAGCTAAATGCAGCTTTTCAGTACTTGACGCTATTCCAGTCATTACAGTGTGTCTGACAGTTCCCTTCATTTATAGGGGCCAAAGATTCTCCTTTCTAGAGAAATCTACAGTTTCCTAGTGGCGGTTACTCTCACAGCTCCCTAAAATGGCTATGAAGCCACTGCTTCAGGGCCGGCCTAAGCCTTTATTAGGCCCCTGAGCAGAAGGTGTTTTAGAGGCTCCCCACCACCTTGGCCACTAGTGACTACAATCAGGGCTTGATCATTCACACACCTGCCACATAGATAGACAGTGGAGGCCTAGTGGTGAAGCCATTGCCCTTGTGAACTGAAGGTCGCAGGTTCAAATCCCGGCCCAGGCACCACTGAGGTTCCCTTCAGTTACACTCACTGCACAGCAGTCCAAAAGTGCACAGCAGTCAGCTACAAGCAGTGGACCCTGTTCCAAGGTTAGTCCAACTGTGCTTACATCAAAATGCAGCTAACGTCTCTGACAGAATAACGTCTTATTCCAGCAGGAATAAACTAGTATTAGCATTGCTACTAGTACTAGTATCGGTATTAGTTACCCTGCTGGTTGACACAACAGCCAGCCTGTTTTCGCATTGACATACATATAGTGCAAAAAAAGTCAAGCTCTCTTGAGCGCCCTCTACTGGCCACACACCTCAATTCACTGTAGTTTTGACAGAATCTAAAACAGTATCCAAAGACAAATAAATTTTACACTCAACAGTCCATAGAGAACATGTGTCACTGGTAGGCCTGGATGGTAAACAGACAGTACTTTCAAACTGTGTGTGTGAATTGTTGTATGTCTGTGTGCCCTGCGATGGCTTGAGCCTCCTGTCCTGGGTGAACCCCGCCTTAGGTTTGTAGTCAGCCGGAATTGGCTCCAGCTTGGATGGATGGAGGAAAAGGTTTTTTTCCCAGAAAAATAGGTACATTTTCATTTGTTTTAAGAGCAAAGGTGTAAGATAGGTTAAAAAAATTAGGCCTAAAAGATTCTCACAGGACACAAAAGTGCATCCAGTATATATATATATATAAATATATTTGGTAACTGACAAATCAAAAATTCAAATAAAATCCTAAACAATTGCATTGAAACAGTGTACGAAAATACATTTCTGTGTGAAAACTGATCATATATTATGTTGTAAATATTGTACAAAACTAAA
>JBBPDA010019501.1:0-10000 GCA_037974385.1 Arnoldichthys spilopterus | reverse complement strand
CTCTCTCTCCCTCCCTCGCTCCCATCAGCGATGAGATGCTACAGGGGGCGTGGCGGAGGTGGCGATGACGTCACGCGGCGGATAAAAAACCCCCGTGTGTGCGCTGAGAGCTGATGTGGACCGGTCTTCAGCCCCGTTGGGAGCAGCAGGCAGCGGGATTTGGGTGCAGGTGTGGTGCGGTGCGCAGTCAGGCAGCGTGAAGATGGCCAAACTACTGAGCGTGTGCATCGGAGTCCTGGTGCTAGCCCTACACTTCTCAACGCAGGTACAGAGCGCGTGGATCAGTGCGCAGTTCTGGAGCATTTCTAACTCTTTATGACATGAGAAAATGACTAATGACACTGGTACTAGTGGATGTGTGTGTGTGTGTGTGTGTGTTTACATATGCTGCAGGTTTTAAAATTTGTTTTTATAATATATAATAATTAGGAATTTTTAAAAATGTATATTTATACACACACACACACACACACACACACACTCATACAGGCATTTGCTATTTAAATGTTAATAATTGTTGTATATTTAATGTAGATGGATAATGTAGTTTTACACACACATACACACACACACACACATACAGTAACTACATTATCTGCTGTATATACATGTTAGGGCTGCACAATGATATAAGAATCATATGATTTTGGCCAGATGTGCCGGATATGATCATGTGGGTATGGGAAAGATGTTTATTAATATTATATGTAATATTTCAGGCAGTGTCATTTTAACTCATTTTTAAGCTTAAATAAACAAATCTAACTTTATTATAACCTCTATTTCTGTAACGGAGGCAGAAATTCACATTCCTGCATTTTTAAAAAGTAATGTTTAAGCATTTTTTTCAGAATCGGCAGCTATGAACCAATACTGTATGTTGGCCTGCAGATCCCACATCCATAACAGATACATTAGAAAACTTTTTTTTGGATTATTCATTACAATAATTAAGGATTAACTTTGTAAAGAAATGATGCCACATGTCTATGTCTAAGTATATGAAGGAAGGTTTTATTTTATATATATATATATATATATATATGCTATGTTACCTCATATATTATATTTTTCTCCTTTTTACTCCTATATTTTTTTGTTGATTTATTTCTATTTCTGCTCGGCCTGATGAATAAGTGTTGATATCCCGTTATTAGCACAGCAGACCTTCAGTGCATCCGCCGGTGCATGTTTTACTTTGTTAACCACTTTCCGCTGTTTTCCTTTCAACTGGATTTCCTCCAGGACCTCTGTCTGAACACCGTTTCTCATCTGTCTCACACAGGTCAACTCTGACAATTCCACATCATCTCCCAGCAGTGCCAGCAGTGCCAGCAGTGCCAGCAGTGCCAGCAGTGCCAGTAGTGTCTCCTTGACCACTTTGTCCACCACCTACAACACGACCAACCACAGTTCTACGAGCGGGGCGGGCTCCATGGTGCTGCCCAGCGGACTGGGCCTGCTTCTGCCCGCCGGCCTGCTCGGTTCGCTGCTCTACGGCTGCTGGTGAGCACGTTGGAGGAGGTGGAGGATGGGAGCGGCTGAACTGAGATGACCAAGAAAGACTTGAGACAGATCAGTGGCGAGGTGTAGACAAAGCCAGATCACCCAAAGAGCCTACTTTTCTAAATTCTCGAGAGGCGTGGGCCTAGAGGCCAAGATCTGCCTGCCTGGATGAATGATTTTACTTCGGGGAAAAGCTTCTGCAGCTGTCTGCTTAGCTGTGGCCTACTGCTGCTCACACATCAAGGCGCAGGCCAGCAACACTTGGATAGTCCGTGCATTGTCCACTGGTAGGGGAGATGACCAGGGCCGACCGAGGATTTACAAAACTGGGCTCTTTGCAGCGCTGTTCGGGTCCCGTGAGAACGCTACTGTTTGAGTGTAGGTCGCCGAAGGGCAACGTCTCAGAGAACTGTCAATCAATTCCTCCGAAGCCCAGGAAATCAACATGTTTGATTGAGGCCAATTAAGAATTGAACCATGTTTTGTTGATTCACCCCCTTCATTGTTTTTTATCTTTAGTTGCCACTTTGTAACGTAATAATCAGGCAGTCAGTTTTCCTAACTACCTAAATGAAATATTTGTCAGATTTTACTATATCAGCCTGGTCCCTGTAATTAAACGTCCTCAGTTGTTTTTGTATGGATCGTTATTGCTTATTATCATTGTCGGTGTGTACAATAAAAGGTAATACTCCATCTGCTTCATTGTCACTGGTAATGCTTGACCACACCCTTCCCTTGTAGCTTCAGACCCGATAAGATCAGTGGTTTTCACGTGTAGCGAGCAAAGCCCAACATCCTACCACTCACAGGGTTTCTGTAGAGTGGAACATGTCTAGCAGCTCGACAGGTGCACTTGGTTATGAGCGTGGGTTCAAACCTGAGGATCCTCTGCCATAGCAGGATGAACTATGACTCGTTTTTGTATCAGAATCACAATTTGAAAGAGTGCACTTTCCACATGACAAGGGCTGCCATTGAAATTTTAGGAGGAGTTTTAATGGGGGAGTTTAATAATAACGATGATGAAATCTAATCATGCTTGAGAATTGACGTTTTTTTGGTGAAATAATGGAAAAACATTCATAATAATTACAGTTAAATTAACATTAAAATGATGTAATACGATATTTCCCTAAATCATTCAGCCCTACTGCTTAGTGTATTTCAGTATTCTCATGTTTTTATTAAGCCCTGATTCAGGGTATTGGGCTAATGCTAGAGCAGGCCAAACCCCACCATCCTGCTGGGGTTTCACCTCAAGAAGGTGAAAAACGCCTCAGAGATGCATCTAATGGACTAAACGAGAGTTTCTCATTGGGTTAAAGACTTTACTTTTGGTTCTCTAGTAGGGTTTTATCCACTAACAGGTCGCTTTCATTGCAGCGTCTCTGCTACAGTCTCTATATGCTAACAGATCAGCTACACTGGCCTATGTAGTCTAGGGGTGCCCAAATCTGGTCCTGGAGGCTGGCAGTCCAGCACTGTTTGGTGATATTCCTGCTCAAACACACCTGGCTCAAAGACAGCTACCAAACTATGGTAGACACCAACCCTCCAGGACCGGAGTTGAGGGCCCCTGCTATGAGGATTCGTCATGAGGTGGAGGTATTTTAGGTTGAACTTTTGGAGATTTATGGAGAGTGTCAGCTTGTTCTTGAGAACATCGTAACCAGGATAATTCAACACCAGTTTCAGTTATATACGGCTTTTACACAAAGCAGCTTTGCAGAATCCGGATTCCGGCCCCCAATGAGAAAGCCAATGGCAACATCTCTAGGACTGCGCTCAATTGAACCAATCACATATATATTAAAGCCAGACCGAGCTGACTGAGTCACCTTCCAGTACCCCGCTCTCCAAAAAGGTCAACCCAGCCAGACAACTCTGAAACAACCTTTGCGTGGCTGAGTCATAAGAACAAAACAAATGAAGCTGATTAGAGATTACAGGGAGATAAACAAGGCTGACAGATTAAAAACTGTGAGACAACCAAGCCAAGCTTATCAGTGTTTACCACCCTGAGCAGATTAGCTCATAAAGCTAGCTGAGAGGTCTTCAAAGTAATGGGGTGGTTTTGAACAGATTAACTTGGACACCTAGACTAATCCCAAACATAGTCACGTGTGCACGTGTGATGGGTTAAATGCAGAGGTCACATTTTGTTGTGGTGCTTGAGTGTGTTCACAATGACAAATAGACACTTTCACTTTACATTGAGGGTAACATCGACAATGTATTAAGAGACTGAAAATATTAAAAATGGGGGAAAAAAAGGTTAAAATATGACAAACATATTCAAATACATAAAACAGCAAAGCGGAATAAAAATAAAAATAAAAAGTAGGGATGGATAGAAGATTGAAAAATGTAAATGTAATTGAAAGGGGAATGAACAGAAAAAAATAAACTACATGAAGGCTTTAAAAGATAAAAACAGAGGAAAAAAAGATGAATAAATAGAAGAAAAAGAAAAGGAACACACGAAAACGTAAACTTACTTCATAAAGGTGTAAAATCAATGAAAATAATAAAAAAAAATAGAATTTATTAATTAAATTCTTCTTTTTTGATTAAAAGGAACTAAGGAAAATTTAAGTAAAACAAAGTAAAAGCTGAAAATCAAATTAAATGATTGGACACATTACACAAAGATAAATAAATCGATAAAAATAAGTAAAACAAAAGAAAAATCAATGTTAAATAAACAATTACAAGCTGTGAGGAGGTTCATTAGAAATGAAGAGTGTGAAATGATCACGTTAGGTCTGTGGAGCATCCTGTAAGGAATTCCAGCTCGCAGATTTTCCCAGTTTTTAAAAAACTATCGACACCTGACAGGAGATCTGGTTATTGGAGCGTATCCAATAGTTCCCCTTGTTTATAGAGATTAGAGATGTGATACAGAGTGACATATGGCCAGTGCATTATGAATAAAAACAAAACACATTATACACTATATATACACACTGATCAGCCATAACATTAACACCACCCACAGGTGAAGTGAACAACATTGACTCTCTAGTTATTTCATTACAGTGACACCTGTCAGGGGGGTGGGATATATTTGGCAGCAAGTGAACAGTCAGTTCTTGAAGTCGATGTGCTGGAAGCAGGAGCGTAAGGATCTGAGCCACTTTGACACAGGCCTTATTGTGATGTTCTTCTTGACTGAGGCAGAGCATCTCCTGAACAGCAGGCCTTTTGGAGGGTTCCAGGTGTGCAGTAGTTAGTACCTACCAAAAGTGATGCATAAAAGGACGACTGGAGAATTGTAGAATATATTTATTATAAATGTTATTCATTTTACATATATGTATTATTTATTCTCACTGTTAGTTTGCAGTAATTTGTTTAATTCTTGCTTTTTGAGGGTGAGATACATATACACATTTTTTTTTCAATAGAACCCTCAAAAAATCTTAAAAAGTAGTAAACAGTAGTAGCATGTACGTCGTATGTGATAACAATGCAGGATATTCACACCAGCCCACAAACCTCAAATTTTCTTCCTGCTGCAGTGTTCAGAGTCTTCCTGTACATCTGTTCCATCTCCCACACAGAACAGTCTCTGAATTCGGATTGTAGAAATGAGGCACTCTTCCAAGACATCCGCCTAATAAACTGGTACGAGGTGTTTACTTGTTCACAACTTTGAAAGACTCACACTTTTAGCCAATCAGCAGAGATGGTGGGAAAGAGTTTCCATCAACAGACCTACACCATTAATGGAAAGGCAAGTGTTTCGATTCAGTTTTCAGGGCTCAGAGATAACTTCCCTTTCAGAAACATAACCAGTTGTCCACAAAGGCAGCTCGCCACCTAAACATGTAGCTTTTCTGTAGGCAGCCCCCCTATCAACCCCCCACCCATCAGGCCTCAGAGAGAGAGAGAGAGAGAGAGAGAGAGAGAGAGAGAGAGAGAGAGAGCAAGAGAGAGATTGCAAACAGGAGCTCCACCAAGCCTCGCTATGAACGCATACCTAAAGAGAGAGCTTGCAAACTCCGCACAGAAAGGCACCTGTGGCCAACCCAGGGATTATATATTCATTTATTGAGTGTATACACTGATGTCACTTCCACAGACTGAGTAGCCAAACATGCTGCAGTATGGCTGCCTTTAGTCTGGGAACCTGTGAACCCGGGAGCAAAACAATCGCTTATCTGATTAATGCAGAGGCAGTTGGGCCTCAGTGCAATCCTTACAATTTACCAAAGAACCAAGGGGCCACTGGCACTTTTCCCATTGACATATAGCTGATTTTAATGTTGCGTGTGGAAATACACATAAAAAGCCTTGGTTGTACTTGTTGGTGAAATTAGAGTGTGGAGGACACCGGGGAATATTCTGTTCTGTTATGTGTACAGGTCTGTACAAAAACCTTTACATTATTAGTTAGCTAGGCCTTCCTTATTCACTGCTAATGCAGCCATTCGCTAACAATTTTAGTGCACAAACACAGAATGAATGAACCCCTACTGAAACCTGGAAAGCTGCAGAGAAGACAGGGACAGGCAGGGACAGCGCATTGTGGTGGGCAGTGGTGGTCTAGTGGTTAGGACGTTGCCTTTAAGACCTGAAGGTCACAGGTTCAAGTCCCGGCCCGGACACCACTGAGGTACCCTTGAGCAAGGTACCGTCCCACTACACTGCTCCCTGGGCACTGTTGGTGGCTGCCCGCTGCTCCACGTGTGATGGGTTAAATGCAGAGGTCACATTTCGTTGTGGTGCTTGAGTGTGTTCACAATGACAAAGAGTCACTTTCTTCTTCTTTTTTGTACACGTATGGCAGGACTCAGAGAGCCGTGTTGGTTGCGGCAGCGTTGATGTTCGCAGCACAACAAGTGAGGATGTGTGACAACAGATGTGGCAAATGGTTGCAAAAGTGTTGTATTACAGGTAGCTTCCTTTGACAAGAAGTGTGTTGTCATTGTTTTTGATGCTCAGACAAATGACACATTTGATTCATGTCAGTCCGACGCACTTGTCGAATAAGGCGTGAGGTGTTTCGGGTTCGGGATGACATTAGCGCAACAGATGAGCAACTGAGAGACTGTGACATCAGTTGTGAAATGTGTCAAAAGTGACTACTTGGGTGCTCACGCCACTAAGTTTAGGCTAGCAAGGACTAGGTTATCAGCCTTTTGCTAGCAATGGTAGAACAAAGTGGGTGAAGTTTTCGTTTAACCACAAAACCAGCACTGAAAAGCCAAGGGCACTGATCTGAGGTTTCATTTCCACTGCATGTGGTTATATGAAAAGCTCCAAGGCCGTATGACCTGAATGTAGGCCGAGCCTGTGCTGCTATCGTTTTGCTCATGTTTGCATGCCATTCATAGCGTGCATCCTGGGTAGAAAGGGAAAGCGCTACAGGAAGCACCTGTCTGCTATATGGGCTGGTTTGCACACCAGGAGAAAAGACTGAGCAGTCAAAGACAGGCCAGAACATAACAGCCGGACCCAGCATGCTCTGGTCAAGTGGAGGTCACATTGTGTGCCACAATTGACTAATGTGTTGCCTGTATATATGGGGCAGTGGTTGTGTAATGGTAAGGAAGTTGCCCCTGTGACCTGAAGGTCATCGGTTCAAATCCCAGACTGATACAAGTACCACTAAGGTAGGCGTGAGCACATCAGCTGCCCACTGCTGCTACACAGGTGGGTGAAATGCAGCAGCCACATTTCGTTGTGGCTCGTGGTGTGTTCACAATGACAATCACTGACCCATATAAATATATAATAATAAGGAAATTATTCTTTGCATCTTTGAAATAATTCAGGGAATTGAACCAATGACCCTTTGATCACAAACCTGCTTTTCTAACTTTTAGGCCAAAACTGCCCCTCATAACGTGGCATCCTAAGACATGTAGTAGCCTGTAAAAAAAAAGTCATGCCGAGTGGATCTGATGTTAAAAAGTAGTTCATTGTGGAGGCCGTCATCACAACTATAGAACAAATACTGCGTTTTTAAATTTGTCGTTGTCCAGATAAAAACACACGCATTGACACAGCAGCCTTTATACTGTATGAGGCTTCCATTGTGTGAAAAGGGGCAAAGAGGCGACAGGGTCATGAGCACCCAAGACTCATGCATGAGGAGAGTGAAGGCTAGCCCATCTGGTTCATTAACAAAAAGTGATGCTGACTCTGATAGAAAGGGGTCAGAACACACAGGGCAGCAGCATGAGGGACCTACTCAGTATAAGACAGGTGGTGCTAATGTTATGGCTGATCAGTGTATACTGTCAGTATGAGTCTATTTTGTCGAAGTCAGTGGGACCGACTGTGTTACTGGTAATCTGACAGTGGGAATTTTTCTGCCTTTCGTCCTTTGGGATAGGACCCCACCACCACCACCACCACCCTGGAACCCTTAGGATAAGAGGTTAGAGTGTGAAAAGAGTTTTGGCCGATTAGTCCTGACCTCCTCCAGCCTCCTCTGAGTTTGTATGGACGAAGTTCGAAGACTCCGTATTAGTCTTGCTTTCTTCTTCTTCTATCTGGCTCCGGATCAGATTCTAGCATGAAACCCACGCTGCTCTCCCTCTCCCTCTCTCTCTCTCTCTCACACACACACACACATTTACCTCCCTCGCTTCCCTCCTATGGGAACCTCCAGCAGCCGCTGATCACATGACAAAAGCCCCCATTGTTCTGGGAGATCCAGGAGTTTCACCAGGGCCACCTTTCACCTGTCTGCTCCCTCCATCTATAAACCGGGGTGTTTTCTTTCCTGCCGTCCCTCTCTTTTCATCCCCCCCTCCTCTCTTTGTGTTTCTCTTCAAGGAATCTCTCTCTCTTCCTGCCTCTATCGTTCCACTTTCCTCCTTTCTAGTCCACCAACCTCCATCCCTTGTTTCCACGACGAGAGAAAGTCCAAAGGCTCCTTGACAGTCGCATCTCCTGTTTCACCTCGAAGCACGCCTACAAATGTTTTCCCGCACTCTCCCTCAGGTCTAGAAAAATCCCAGAACAACTCAGGACCGGGATCTGTGCGGGATATGTAGCATCTGGTCATTACATGGACAGTAATTTAACTCGAAACGGAAGAAGTGGTTTGGAAAATGGATGGATGGATGAAATTCATGTACAAACCTGTGTCTAGAACTAGAAATTATATTTCAGTTGTGTCTGACTTTTAGACATAAGGAAAAGTGAAAATGTTGGAATGAAAGTGACTATTTGTCATTGTGAACACACTCAAGCACCACAACGAAATGTGACCTCTATATTTAACCCATCACACAATGGGTGGAGCAGTGGGCAGCTATCAACAGCGTCCGGGGAGCAGTGTAGCGAGATGGTACCTTAGTAACTCAAGGGAACCTCAGTGGTGCCTGGGCCGGGACTCGAACCTGCGACCTTCAGGTCCCAAGGGCAGTGTCCTAACCACTAGGCCTCCACTGCCCATGTGGTACAACTATGCAACATGTACATTTACTATACTGTAAACATGTTTAAGTCTACTTTTTTTATAAGCTCACTCCAAGCCCACGCGAGTAGAAAGGTAGATACACAACAGTGTTGTACAAAAGTTCGATGGCAGTTGGAATAATAAGCATAACAGTTTTCACAGTGAGACCAAGTTTTACGAACAATCATAAAAAATTATTATTGTAATTGTAGCAATTGTAGTCATTGTAATTGTGGCAGCTCTGTTGACCCAAAGAAGGCTCAGGCATGTCAGTCAGTCAGGCATGGTAACAGTCAGGCATGGTAACAATGGCTTTTTGGCCATTTTGCTAACAAGGGGGATGGAATTCCATCTCATCCCACTCTCAAACCACTGAATGGATGTACACTTCCAGCCGAACAGACTCTCCATGCTCCCCACGAATTCTCAGGGCCCCTGTAAGCACTGATGCTGGTATTTATGGATGTGTAATTAAGACACATGGTGTCCCAGGTAAAGCTGCTGTCTGCACCTTTACTGCTGAGCTCGCACACAAACGCTCGATACATTTTAACTCGCTCAAAGTTGCTGATCTGAGACTGCCCAGTTGGCCAAGTACCTCCCCCCTGAAACCTAAAGAGGGGATTTCAGCCAGGGATTTTGGATAAGGCTAGGTGTGTGTGTGTGTGTGTGTGTGTGTGTGTGTGTATTTAGTACTACCCCACCAAGTGAAGGACGCCCAACTGCACTGTTGGCGAGGCCACGTCGTCCTTGACTGTCATGTGTTAGAAAAGGCGTAAACACTTTAAACCAGTGTGATCTGCACAATGTGTTTACAATGGCCACAGCCTGTTAGTGGCCTACCGTGAGTATTTACCTGTCACAATCACCGAGCAAAGCATGTTTACACAATCAAAATTTAATCTAAAAATATGTTTGGTCTAATGGTACATAAGCACTATTACAGTGGTGCCTTCAAGCTTGTGAACCCTGTGTTCCTGCATATATTTGACTTAAGGTGTTAAGTGAAAGTGACTCTTTGTCATTGTGAACACACTCAAGCACCACAACAAAATGTGACCTCTGCATTTAACC
>JBBPDA010019490.1:0-15937 GCA_037974385.1 Arnoldichthys spilopterus | reverse complement strand
TAAATGCAGAGGTCACATTTCGTTGTGGTGCTTGAGTGTGTTCACAATGACAAATAGTCACTTTCACTTCACTTCATTGTTTACAGCTAGTATCCAACACTAGTAATTTAATTAAATCAGATGTGATGATCATGGAATTTGTAGTTAACTGAGGTAGATAGGACCCAAACTTATGGCCTCCAAGATCTGGTTTCCTAATCAGCATATTAATATTGTTACATAAATAAATGAATGAATGAATTAATAAATAGTTTATTTACATTATGTTGTATTAAATTTCCTCCAAGCTTGTAGTACTGCAACATATACTATTTGTATATCAGTGTGGTCTTTTGATTATGGACCTAGACTGTACAATAAACAAGAATACTGGATTTCGTATCTTTTCCAACTAGAAAGCACCAGCATGGCACATGCAGTAAGTGGCAAAAAAACACTGATTTTTATGGCTTATCCCATGTGTTACCACTGCTGGGCTGTAAGCCACCACTGTGAAAGGCTACACAAATGAACATAAGAGAGTATTATCAGAATGGGAGAATCGCCAGTTGTTAATTAACACAGTACCTCCTCCTATCTTCCAAAATAAAAAAAAAATTACTCCATAGATTTGAACATTTTTAGCTTTTTAGGTTCATTTACCTCCATTTAATATGAACTTATTCGTTGTGAGAACAATGAAAAATGGACAAACAGAAATGTTCCAGAATTAATTGGAATTAAGTTAGTTAGTTATTTTTACAATTTGTTCTCCGAGTTACTAAAGAGACATAAGGTGTTGTTCTGAGTGACGACATTAAGTAATATGCTTTTTTTGCCTTACCTTTTGTCTTTTCTTTTTTTTTCTTTTTGAGTTTTCTCCCAATAGGAATTTTATAAAATGCAACCCTAAATTAGGAAATATCAGGTACCATAGAGGGTCCAGTATTGATAAAACACACAGCTTTTGTATAAAAATGCAGTCATGACCATTAGGTGGTTCCTGGTACTGCAGATTAGCCTTGTGTCAGGACATTTTGCACTGAAAATATACAAAAACAACAAACACACACACACACACACAAAAAGCATAGATGAAAAGAAAGCATACATGCCTTGAGACAGAAAAATACATAGGTGACTGAAGCCCAGTGGAATGACCACCATATATAAGCTCTGTCCTCTGCTGTTCCTTATATCAGTCTTGTTGATATCCTGAGGAAATGATGGCTTATAGTGGGTGCCTGAATAGAAAAACTCAATTTATTCATGCTGCACATGACAGGCTTTTTGTGTGCTTGAAACACGAGGCCATTTAAGGAACTGTCTGTGAAAAAGCAGCAAAAACGTCACGTTTCCCACACTGATGGTGTCTAACAATAATAATGCTTCATCGCTCCAGTGCACACTCAGTATTTCCCACTAAAATGCCCAACAAGGTCATTCCAGCCTTCCAACCTTTTTCCATTCAATGTACAAATCACAGCAAATCAAGTAAGCAAGAATTAGCACAGGGCACATTGCACCCTGGGAGGCACAAAATAACATTAATTTAAAATGCTCACATAATAGTACTGTTTCTCTCTGTAAATTAATTTGATTTATTGCTCATTATATCGCTTTCAAGTTAGAGCTGTGAAACATAAGGCCAATGTAAGAACTAATTTTTTTCTCTGTTCTTTCTTTTCACCGGTCTGTTATGCTGTTTACACCAATTAATGTTATTATTCTGACCAGTTTTCATTTATTATTGTTATTATTCTGACCAAATTCAGTTGTAATTTTAATGTAATTTCTTATTGCGCTGTTAATTTTTAAATGTTTCTACATTAGATTTTACATTTTTACTACACTTTTCGCAACCTGAGAAAGCACTGAGGTGTCTGGCTGACAGTGCTTAACTCTATTAGCTTATCATAGCTAATATATGCATATTATTTACTCATGCTAATATGAAACAAACAAGTAAAAGCCACAGTGATGAAGAAGAAAGTGGCCCAAATCCACATAAATCTAAACAGCTCTGAAAACTTTAATGCTTTCATAAACATTTTATTTCAAGACAACTGCTTTTGAATTGTTGCTGCTGGCTAAGTCGTAACAGTCGTTAGCCATGCCAGTAAATTACTTACTAATATTAGCAATGTCCATAAAGTACAGCTTGCTAGACTGATACCTTTTAAATAATGTTATTAGAGTGCTTTAAAGGATTTTTGGGTATTTTCAGGTGGTTTGGATGTTTTTTTACAGTTGACTGTTAGCTAGGTAATTTAACTATTTATAGCTAAAGTTAAATGTAAGATAACGGGTACCAAAGCAAAGGTTTTGGTCTTATCTGTAAGGCAATTACTAAAGAAACTGCAGTAGTAGGTATTGATAATTTTACTTATATTGGTGAATTAAGTCATCTGTATTACCCTTGCAGAAATGTACATGACATCATCATTTTAGTCTTTGTACAAGTCTTAACCTCAGTTTTTTTTCTTTGTGGTGGTGTAATTTTTTCAAAATAAAAAACTTCAGTCATTACACCCCGTCAGAGGCTAAGCCGAACTTGGATTGTTTGCAGGTTCTAGGCAAAGTCAATATAAATAAATATACTGTTAACAATTGAATTCTTATTACAGTAGTCATAAAATACAATACTTTTGGACAAGGTTCCTCTGAAATATAAATTTTTTCTTCAACAGTATTTATAGTATAGATGTTGATAAAAATGTGAAAGATTTGAAAAAAAAGAAGTTGCAGATCAAGTTTGTGGTTCTGATGCTGTACTGGTTTTTACAATCATAATGGCTTAATTCACAAAAGTTCAAGATGTTTCCAGTCATTTTGCGACATTGTACTGCTTCCACAGGCATATGCATCATTTGCTCTTAGAACATGTCCCCACCTCTTTCTGTTGTGGGCCATTTCATCCAGAGCACTTTCGGAAAAATCTGTAAATTTAAATTTTAAAAAAGCCAGAGCACACAAGCAGCCTTTAACAGCAGGGTGAAGGCCAAGAACAACCCTTCAGCAACCCCCCCTCCTTCCAAGGCATGTGACCAGCAACCACGTCTCCCTGGACAAAAACAATGAGTCATCACAGCACTTTTCCAACCAAATTGACACCCATGAGCAGAGGAAAATCAGCGGTTACAGATCCAATAAATAAATCTGCATCACTCATTACAGTGATCTGTACAGGTGTGTAACAGCTCATCCTTTATTCTCTGCTGAAACGCACAACACCTGTAACTAAGTTGCTGGAAAATCTTGAATTTCTTCAAACAGGAATGTGACTTGCCACGTCATGTTGTTTAATGATGCTTTATCAAAATGATGGACTGTCTTCTGCACTTGGCACTTTATGGTTACACTAAACTGCTGTGTAAAAAATACATAGTGAAGGCTTTGACATTGGCAGTCTTTTATGTCTGGCCTTTAAATAAACTGAGTTTCATTTGGCCATTTATAAAATATTTCTGAACCCTTAGGCAAAATCCATAAGACTAATAACAAAGTAATTTATTTAAACTCTGGCCTTTAGGTAAAATGAGCTTTTTATAATATTTTCATGAATCTCTTCACCAATGCCATACCAAACCTGCGACTTTCAGGGAGTGGTCAAGCCAACGAATTGACACACAAAACCACCATAAACTGTGATACTTTTATTTGTATTTATTCTATTAGTGATGTTTGAGACAACAAAAACACTTACTTAAAGTTACCTGATAAATAAACAGCTTTTAATGATCATTTCTCAGGGCCAAAGACTTTTGCACAGTAGGTACACAAAGGTACAAAGAGGACAGAAGACCAACCCATTGCAGTATTATTGCATTTAGTTAATTATATATATATATATATATATATATGTATATGTATATATGTATATATGTATATATATATTCAATTCAAAGAAATGCTTGGAACTGCTATCATTACAGTTTACAACCCTGAAACCATCGGAGCATCACCAAATGTCCTAAAATGCTTTATCTCAGAGAGGAGACAGATGTGCAAAGATGGAGGTGTGTTCCTTGAAACACTGACCATTTCCCACAACAGTGAATTAAACTAATCATGTGTTATTTTGTTACTGTGCTGTATTCAGAGCTTGTTTGAACTTGTTTTACTTGTTTTTTTAATTCACGCTTATTGAATATTATTGAAGTTGTCTCTGACTTTTCTCATTCATTGATTAGCCTTGATTCTGCCACAGCTTGTCATTTTGTCAAATTGGAGTGCACAGAGTGGTTGCTAACTGGTGTAACCAAACTGCTGCAGTGTTTTGCACAGACTTAGCAGCAATAGCATCATCTTCCTTTAAAAAACAGTTTGGTGAAAAATCATGTTTATACAATTTAACCCAGATTTAGTTGGTCAGCAAAGATACATCTGACACTTTTCTTTACTTGCTAATCCGGGCTAATGGCTAAAGTGTAGTGTTGCTAGTCTACCCACCTGATCTCACCTAAAATCAACTTTAATTAGCTGATGAGTTGAATTAGGTGAGCTAGATAAGAAAGTGAACAAAATATCTGCCCTTGTTTTCATTGCAGGCCCAATAAACGAGGGTGGAACAAACAGAACCATCTAGAGCTCAGCCCATTGATTACTTGGGAAATACAGTTGTGTTTAATGGTGCCTAAAATGATAAATGACTGGATGAGCGGTGAGACACGACTCCTCAGTCCAGGATGTGTCTCAGTACATTGCTCCTTATTGATCAGGGCTGACTGATACAGGCTGATGTGAAAATAATTTCCTTTCACTGAGCACTTTCAAAGAGGGTTATTGACATGTTCACTTCTGCATCAAAGGTAGGCTATCTGAGGTCATGCTTTCTTTGTTCCTCCATATGAGAGAACTCTAAATGATATCTTTTAAGTTCCCTCGATTTCAAAAAGAAACACAAAAATGATTACTTTGCACAAAAGTCTTAAAAAGGAGGTTTATTTTGCTTGCAGGGGCTGTTTAGCTGCCTAGGGAGGAGTTTTACAATGACTTCGGCTAAAGGGGAGAGAATGCATACTATTAGATTACAGTTCACATTAGTGTATTTTGTAGCAGAAGAGAGGAAGCCCTTAGGAGGTGTGTGAGTGTGTGTTTGTGTGTGTGTGTGTGTGTGCTGATATAATCACATTATGCATTATTGCAAGATGGGGTGACTACCAGGAATGAGTAAAATGGAAAAAAGGGAAAAATGTGTACATTGCCATTAACCTAAAGTGACCATATCATGAAAAAACATCTTTCCTCAAATTTTTTAAATAAATGAATGTGATTTACCATCAAGTAAATTTTGTTTACTTCTCCATCTATACAGGACATATATGCTAAGCAGCCTGTTTTCAACACATTTACACATGTCTGCCTACAGCAATTTTAAAGAGAGTTTCCACCAGGATTTCTTTCTGAATAAGGTACCCAATTAGAAAAGAGGTCATTTACAAATGTCAGTCTTAAAGGCACAGTAACAAAACCAGTGTATAAAGGTAAGGGATAAGAAGAGGGTGGAAAATGATCACACTGCATGTGTGGAAATAAGTTAAACAATCCTAAAATGTTCTTACAACAATCTTACACAGTCTAACTTGCTACAACGGGGTCATAGGCTAAAAAATGCTGAGAACTGTTGATGTGCACTATATAATACACCAATAAGCCATAACATTAACACCACTTGCCTAAAATTGAGTAGGTCCTCTTACGCTGCTAAAATAGCTCTGACTGTGCAATGTGTATTCTTGGATTCACAAAAACACAAAACATCAATTAACAAAACCTTAAAATAACTACACAGTCTTAATCAATGTTTCCCAAATCGCATTCTGGTGACCAAAAGGTAAGCATCATTTTTTATACAGACCTAACAAAGACATGATAGCTAGACACAAAGTCAGACAGTATGCATGGTTTGACTGTGAATGTGGATTAGCTACAGTCGAGCTGTGAAGCGTCTTGCTGCAGATAGTAGCTGAGGCTGTTGGAATTTTAATAGAGCTGACATTCTGTTCATATACAGCCAGAGTGTAAATAACTGTGGTGTATATTAACTACATTTAAGATTATTTTAGTTGTCAGGATACACAGTCATATGCAAAAGTTTGGGCACCATTGACATTATTACATTTAATTGATTTAAGAATAAGCGATTATTTGTCATTGTGAACAGACCAGGGCTTGGGGATGGTACCTTGCATATGGGTAACTTAGTGGAATACACTTTTACACTTCTTAAAGAACACACTTAAATGTGGCTTTTTACTGCAAATTTAAAATAATTTTTTCTGTTTATGGTTTAACATTTAAAAAAAAGCTCTTCTACAACCCCCCCCCAAAAAAAATTTTACATTCACCACATAAACAGTAACTGTGCATTACATTGTATATATAAAGGTAAAAACAATTTGCATATGACTGTGCCTGTATATTATAAACTGTATCTATGAGCCTTCTATATACTTTCGATGGTGTGTATACACAGAGAAACCACTTCATTAGATACACTCATTGTCTATTTTATCAGCTCCACTTACCTCATCGGTACACTTTGTATTTTATAATAACAGCGTGTAGTCGATCTGCCTCTCTATACTTTACATTCTTCAAAAATGAACATTCCGAAAAGTTTTGGACAGGCTTCTTTCTACAAAGAAACGGTCTCTGGATCTACCAGTTTTGTAAAAAGAAGACTGTCTAGCAGATTTGTCTTGAGCAGATATGATCAGAAATCTTTAACTACTAGGGGGAAAACAGCAGGCTATTTATGCAATGGCCCTATTTGAACATTTTATGTAATGCTATACTTGTGTATGAAAAAGCAAACAATGTTTAGAGCACTTCTATAGACTCTTGATCATAAAAAGAGAAAAACTACAATGCACCTTCTGTTATTGTGTGTATTCCTTTCTGAAGTCATTTGTCATTTCCATGCTAATGGAAGTGCTTACGCTGGGAATGTGGTTTAGAGAAGCTCAAGAACAGCATAAAACCTTTACAGAATATTAATTCTAGCCTTCACTGCAAACTGAATATATGAAGAGCTGTTGAATGTCACGTCTCCTTCTGGTTTTGTTTTTCCGTGTTTACGCATAATGATTTTTAATGAGAGGTAATCACCTCCAGTTTAATGTAAACAGCTAGGCATGTCAAACATTTACTAATGCACTGGTGCCTAAAACATTTCAGGCTTTTAGTTACCTTTCGAACCCCATGAAGCGCCGAGAAATTACTCCAGTGGGATGTGACTTCTTCCCTTGTTTACCTTGTTCTCTCTGGTGCGAAAGATAGAGCATTGACATGAAAATGAAAGCACGGGCCACACAAAAACATCTAGTACTGAAAAGTTGTCGGTGGCTGAGCGTATGTAGCATCTGTTGAATTCCAAAGCTGAGAGCACACTTGATATTCAGAGAGAATTTTAACAGAACAAAACGGCGTGTCAGAATCAATTAGCACTCCGGAGCTAAAGCAATCACAGATTGGAAGGTCGTAATTACAACCTGCTGTAGGCTGCTGTTTCTTTTCCCTTCTCAAGGAGATTGAAGAAGAAACAAGTCAAGAAACAATATGCCAGACATGATTTTTCCCTCACAGGGATAAAAATGAAAGAAAAGGGTCCTACCCTTCCCATAATGCAATCAGTTTCATAATCTGTTTGATGTAATATCATTGAACATTGAGACGTGATGGCTCATGGACATCATGGATCAGTGAAATGAACATAAATAGCCCATGCTGCGATCCTCCAGGTTTTCTGAGTAATCTGAGAAATCTTCTGTGTCGCTTCCTTTTTGTCGCATCATTTCTTAGGGCGGCCTTTAACATCAACATCCCATAGGCAGAGGAAATACCAAAAATAAGTCTTTATAAAAGTCAAAGGCTAACTGTAGTCTCCAGTGGTGGTCATGTTTGTGGAAGTCTCCCCACCAGCCCTTCTGTGCAATTCTTCATTTGCAGTACTCACTGGGCTGACCACTCACTGCTGCTTAGTCAATGAGTGGTCACACATTTCTGCTTGCTAAACAGTGACACATGTTGGAAGCCTAAATATATCATTCCATACTGCAATTCATAAAAGCAGAAATGCTTTCTGTGGCGCTGTAATCTGCTTCTTTCACAAACAGAAAATAGCATTCCAGTACTAAAGAATGCGGCTAGCTCTTATCACAAGTAGTAATTTGACTATTTAACATCTACCATTTACGCAAATTAACCTTGGAACACACACCAGTGGTACAGGCAGAAACATTTTTTTCGCTAGGATTGTGAAAAAGAATTTCTGAAGACATGTCTTAGATATTTATCAAAAAGAAAAGAAAAAGTGCAGAGAGAAGAATATTTTGAGGTTGAGCTGAGCTTGTTATTAAGCTCCATGGAACTCTGAAGATGAGGAATATAACTAAGATAAGGCAGCATCATGTTTGCAAAGTTTAATTGCATTATAGGGCAGCAATATACCAGTATTATAGCCTAGTTAGCGCTATGCTCTTCTGTAACATTCTTTAGCACAATTGGCACACCCAGTCAGCAGGAGAAAACTGTCACTTAAACCTGGCAAAACTAAGTATAAATTAAAATATGAAGAATGTGAGCCCCTTTCTGCCAGTTTAGATGCATATCCCTCGTTAATTAGTTGTCCCCATACATATATTCACTTTTATCCTATGATGATATAAAAATAATTAATCATTAATAACATTAACAACACTGTCTGATATTGAGTAGGTTCCTCTCATGCTGCTGAAACAGCCCTGACTGTGGTGCACTGTGTGTTCTGACCCCTTTCTACCAGAGTAAGATTTCACTTACAACCACAGTAGCTTTACGTTGGGATCAGACCAGATGGGCTAGCCTTTACTCCCCACATGTAGCAGTGAGCCTTGCCTGCCCATGAACCTGTTGCCGATTCACTAGTTGTCTTTCCTTAGGTCGCTTTTGGTAATTACTGCACACCTGGCTCAGATCCTTACACTTGTCTATTTTTCCTGCTTCCAGCACATCAACTTCAATAGCTGACTGTTCACGTGCTGCATACTATATCCCACCCCCTGGTAGGTTCCATTGTAATGAAATATCTAGATAGTCAATGTTATGCACTTTACCTGTCAGTGGTGTTAATGTTATGATATGGTATGTATATTGCAATCATATTATATACTTATATAATAGTTTCGACGATGCACAATATCGGCTTCTCTTTACTGCAGTGTGAAAAAGTGATAATTAACACACACTATAATGTAATGAAATGTGAACTCCTTTCCCAGCTGCATCTCAACTGCAGACAGCTAGTAGGCATGAGTTAATAAGTATGAGCTGATGCTGTTTTCTTCCCTGAGCTGATAATTGTGTTGTTGCTATGGACTGGTGGCCAGTCTCTTCCTCACTGTGCCCCTGGAGAAACAATAACAGGTTGACCCCGCTACTTTCCTCCTCACAGCCAGTATGCTAATATTAGCAAACTGATATGCTGTTGAGACCCAACCTCCACAAAACATTTTTTTCTCTTATGAGCTTAACAACTGATACGAAACTCTAACTGCAGAGATGCTTGTACTGTTGTTATGGAATTAATTCAAGGCAGAATTGATCTTATTCAATTATATTGGGATTAATTGTGCGGAGGAAGTCTGCAGCTTGCCAGATGAATCCACAAATGTATTTAGGCATGCTTTTACAGATATGAGATCCAGAAATGCCAACAGCAATCCACCAGATTCACCATAAGCTCCATAGTCTGCATCAGTCAATCCCCATCATAGTCAATGACGTCAAGCAAAGAAGATCACACTCAACAACCCTTGTTTGGCCAGTACCATGGCAGTGCTATACTGAATGGGATATTCAGATTATTTTTCAAAATCGTTGTGCAGTTTAATGGTTAAGACATTTGCAAAGTCACTCAGAGGGGTTTGATGATTAACACTCTAGTCCAGAGAAACATACACAGTCAGAATTGTTTACAGTGGTAGAACCAGAAACTAGTTAGTTGAATGTCTCTTTAAGGAACATCACAGGAAGATATTACATAGCATGGTGACGAACATAACATTGTGTTTTTATAGTTTAGAAATTAGAAAAATAAAATTTAAAAAATAGATTTAAATGCACAGTCCGAGATACAAGGCAAAAAAGTCTCCAAGGTGACGTTTGAGCCTTTTTTGTTAGTTTGTTCATTTATGTTGTATTATTATGTGTGTTTAAGTATTATTTACATTATTACCATATGTGTTTAAGGATTATTTATGGTATTATTGTATGTGTTTAAATAACATATTAATATTTGTTTTTAAAAGATCATGGTTATGAACAATGGTATATTGTGACACCCCTAGGTGAAATGTGAGGTAACACTTTATAATAAGTTAATAATTAACAGTTAACTATACAGGGGCAAAGCAGACACAAATAAGCAGTGCTGCATTAACACCTGAATTACTTTTATTATCTACTAAGAAAATCTGATTAATCACTCAGTAGGTAATACTGAACTAGTGTTTAGGGTGGTTAACTTTTAACTAAGCAATAATTATTAAGTATTATTTATCCCTTAAATGATATCCCTCTTTCTATCTATGGCAATTTTCAAACTGCTCTAACAGACATCAAACTGTGATAAAATAAAAGTGACATACCTGCAAGTAAATACCTGTGAGGTGACTACCCTTGTTTAGGGGAATTGGAAAAGTTTAGTTAGTGGAAAAGGCAACACACAGAGTGGTTGTATTTTAAATGCAAACTATGAAGTTAAACTGTGATTTAATGAAGATGTTAAATAAATTCACAACAAACTCTGCAGCCCTACCTTCTGTGAAATGCAGTCAGTGCAAAGGATAGTCAATAGCAAAGTCATAGTGGTAAGACTCTAAGAGAATGTCTTGTGTTTAATATTGTACATTGTAATTAATAATGCTTGAGCAGATGTTTGCATTGCATTCTGCAGTTACAGTGAATGTGAAAGGGTGTGTACTGTGGTTGTTCTTTCTATTTATAGTAATGTGTGTAGTAATGAGCAAAACAAGTCAAGAGTTTGCACCCCCACAAGTCCCCTAGCCCCCCCCCCCTTGCATTGCTCTTTAAGAAGGTTTCTAAAATACAGAACATTGTGATTTTAGACACTGCTGCAACATTAGTTTTGCAGAGAATCATCAAATAAGATTTAATGTGCATTACCTCAGTAATATACTTTAAGGTGATCTGTAAGACTCAGTAGTTCCAGCCTAGTTGACAGTTTACTTCTCTAATCAATAGTTCACGCTTACCTACTGGATAACTAACCAGAACTGCTTGGTAGTTAATAGTATTGATTTGGATACAAATGCATCAGAACTCATTTGTTCTTTCTTGGTTCCTGCGTAATTTCCTACTAAAAATTTTTAAAAATGAGGTGTTATAAGTGTTGCCTGCATAATAAAATAATAAAATCTAAATCTAAGTCAAAACTGCTGTTCAAATTTCAACACCTAACTCTCATACATAACCTGATCTAGATGACAGTTATCTAAGTATTTGAAAGTTACTTCTTCTTCTTCCTCTCTTTCTTATCGGCTGCCACCGTTAGAGGTCACCACAGTGGATCCTTACTTTATTGATCTTATACTTATCTAATTGATTGAAGGAAGCTATAGTCATGTAAAATAACACGTACACCTCACAGACATGCTTGATTATTTAAACATGCAAACACTTAACCCTCTTTGATGCACTGCCTACAAATAAAGATGATTATACTATAACAAATGGCATATACAACTGAAACTTTGCATATTTTGTATTCTTTTGTATGATTTTTAAGAGATGATTTAAAAAGAACAGATCAGTAACGTACAAAAAGGAAGTATATTTATCACACATTGAGATCCCTAAAAACCAGGTCTTCCAGATTAATTGTAACTTATTAGAGCCTCCTGCAGGTGGACCTGCAGGTAGATCCTGTCAGATTTAAGCCTAACATGTAGTGTTTTCTATTAGCTATTTAAGTGTCATCATGCAAAGATCTAGAAAACTCTTTAAGGCTTTCAAAAAAGTGCCTGTGGAAAGAAGATTGTGGATTCCTGGGTCTGGCAAAAGATTTTAAAAGACCTCTTAATAATTTTAATTATTCTACTTTAAGAAAAGTCATTTTAAATCATATTAATTTGTCATATTAACTGTTAGCTTGTCCACGACCAGAAAACAGATTTTTGGCCTTCCACTCCTGAAGTTGCATATAACTTCATTCCTGACAGCCATGTGATAAAAATAACTTCCTGTCAGTATTCCTGCTTCAAACCGTGCTTACACTGACATTCAGGCAGTTTATAGATTTCAGCCTCCCTGAACATACAACAAACACCTGACATACACTATATGTAGAAAAAGACACTGATGTGAAGCTCAAAGTCTTTACTATGTCTCTGAGGGGCTCTTAAAGTTTCAGTTTGCCGATTGTGTTTTGAGGTCACATCGATGGCCTTTCTCCAGCTTGTTGAGCCACATCTTTTTATTGGGGTCATTTCACTGCCCACCAAGGGAATGAAGTGCTTTGTTCTCCTTTGAAGACAGGTGGTGGCTCCATCCAACAAGAGAAATCTCTGAATTCAAAGAGTGAGAGAGAGTATAAGAAAGCATCGAAACGCTCTGTTTGGGGATTCACAGGTGAGACACAAAATGGTCACAGCTGAGCACATTTATGATTATGTTCTTGGGCCTGTTGTGAAAGCTTCATCAGCTTTGCTGATTGCACAGCAGAGAACAGATTCTGACAGGGGCTTACTGAAAAAACTTTCTCCATTCTAACCATACAAAAGGTCTAAATATTGTTATATTCATCAAATGCACATAGTTATATAGGGCATATTACCTCAACCTAAAAGGACATATAGGTATGTGAAAAAAACAACAGTGCATTCCATGGAAATTATATATTTTTTCAACACGCAAACATTTCAGCCTATTTTTTTTACAGTGCCTAGCGATGAAGACCATATACGTATTTCAACAAAAAAATAAATAAAAAATTGCATATCATCCCATTTAGCAGATCTAACTTCTAACGTGTTGCATAATTGCTCACCAGTCTCTGAAAGTGATTTGTTCATATTTTTGACCATTAAAAAAATGGTCCACTACTATATAATTCCATTTTAATGTCATAACACTGGCTATATGAAGACTCATGAGTTGGATCAGTTGGATTTAATAGGCTTGTAGTCTGCAGGAGGGAAATCTTCAACAGCAGGGATGGCCACCCTGTGATTTGGAGATACAAGTACCAATACAATTAATCAAAACAATACAATTGTAGAAACTGAAAATGTACCAGGGTCATGAATAACACAGTTCATGGGGAATGGATCATGGGAAAGTCATATATAAATTCCCTCCAGAACAGTCAAAAATGCATACACATACATAATAAAAAAAGATTTTATGAAGTTTATGTAGCAGAAATATACAATGAGTGCATATTAGAGAAAGAGACTCTTGAATTCTAATACGTTATATATATATATATATATATAACGTACAAAATCCACCTGAAGACACCAACTGTGAGATTTAATGATCTTCCCTTTGCCTATATGATTAGAATATTAGTGGATGTATACATATATATATATATATATATAATATACATCCACTAATATTCTAATCATATAGGCAAAGGGAAGATCATTAAGTCTCACAGTTGGTGTCTTCAGGTGGATTTTGTCTTGATTCCAGAGACAGAAAATAGCAAATGGAGCATATATCTAAAATGAATAGCCTTGAGTCAATTTGCAAGGCAAATGTAATTTCAATGTAGTTTCAATAATGAAGTTACAAAGATAATGTAATTTTTCAGCCAGTGCACCTGCTTCATTTATCAGCTGCCTTTCGCAGTGATTAAACTTGCCATAAAACTATGAAATTACTATAAGGAATGCTATAGTGTCCATATTTTATTTGCAGCTAACACAAAAGGATTCTGAAAAAGTATCAGTCTCATTGTCAAGAGGGGTTGTGCAAAAATGCTGTCCAAACCTGAAAGTGGAAAGTGTCAAATAAAGGCTAAGAGGATAGCATTAGTTACTATGCAGTAAGAGTAAGACATTACCTTATCATTACACTATAACAAATAAGGATATAAGATACATACATAAAAAATAATAAGGATACATAAAATACAATAACAATATAAAATAATATAAGAAAATAATCAGGCGTCCAAAATGTTCAAACTTCACAGACAGCGATATTCATCAAAATGCTTTCAAACAGCATCTCAAATGTTTTAGTCTGAGTAAACTTTCAATAATGTGCAGTTCTCACACTGCACTGATAGACTTTAGCATGATGTTAGCCTTTGCTTGTCAGGACAAAATTATTCTATTTAATATGTTATTAACATTTTATTTATCTAACAAATGAAATATAAGCTCTTGTGGACCTGAGCGCTTGAGTGCGTGAGAAAAACTACCACAATATAATAAAGCACTAAATTCAAATTTGTTTGTTGGCTATAAGCTTTGGGAACCCAAACATACATTTTGATGCTGACACATGGATGACCATGGTCAAAGTTGGCCATGATTTAGACAGACATTTCAAAGTGCACATGGACGTAAATTAGAAAAAGCTTTATCTTAACTTTTACTTAATTAAACAATCAGCCATAACATTAAAACCATGTGAATAACGTGAATAACACTGATTATGAGTATAATATTATATACTATATGAGACAGCAGATGTACAGTCACTTCTTGAAGTTGATCTGTTGAAAGCATTAAAAATGAAAAATGGAAGAATGTAAAGATTAAAAGGCCCATAATGTGATGGTCGGAGTCAGAGCATCTTCAAAATGACAGGTCTTGTTGGTGTTCTTGATATGCAGTGGATTGTCCCTTCAAAAAGTGGTCTAAGGAAGAGCAACCAGTGAAAAAGTGACAGGATCATGGGCACACAAGAGTAATCAGTGCACACTGGGTTGGATAAAAAAAAAATGCTGATTCAAAGATGTCACAACAGCCGTGCCCTACAGTCAAAACTGTTTTGGCAGCATGAGAGGGACCTACACAATTAATTTAATGGCTGATCATGTATCTGCAGGTTATTACAATATGCTCAATTTTTATATGGTGCATGTTGACAAATGTAGATATTCAACATCCACTTGGTTTACTGAAAGCCTGTACTTTCTTCATTACATGCAGCAGTGTGGGGACAAGACAAGCATACAACAAAACATAGCTGATATAAAAAGGCCGAACATTCCTAATTAGAGAGCTCTTGTTTGACTTGGCAAGGAAATGGATATAAACACTGTACTGTAAATACACTCTGTTTTAAGTTTAACACTGTTTCTATGGACACAGGATGGTTGCTATGTGACAGATAGAGTGGAAAAACCATGTGGCATGTGGTACGGACTTTGTACGGCACATGCGCTTGACACTTGCAGAATTAATCTCAAGCTGTGGTCCATCTGATTACACTATCACACTCACAATCACCCCCAGCAATATTGCTGTCTGTGAAACGTCCCAAGACTGCAGGAATCCATAGTAGTGAAAGGTCCACTGACAGCAAAGATGTCATTCTGACAACTTGCACTCAGTCACACTAAAGCTGAAGGCATGTACAGGCAGTCTCTCCGCTCAAGATTCAAGCGGTTTATTTGTTTATTTGTTTATTTGTTGTTATACTAGTGCAACGGGTAGTGAAATGTACTCTGAACACTCCTATGACATATGCCATGTGCAATGGCTTAACTAGCTAGAGAGAAATAGAGATTGGGAAAGAGAAAAAATACATATAATAAAGTTGGAAAGAGAAAAAATATACAGTGGAGGAAATAACTATTTGACCCCTTGCTGATTTTGTAAGTTTGTCCAATGACAAAGAAATTAAAACTGAAGAGGATCATTTTAATGGTAGGTTTATTTAACAGTGACAGATAGCACATCAAAAGGAAAATTGAAAAAATAACTTTAAATAA
>JBBPDA010019480.1:0-15937 GCA_037974385.1 Arnoldichthys spilopterus | reverse complement strand
AGCTGCCCGCTGCTCCACGTGTGCACGTGTGATGGGTTAAATGCAGAGGCTGCATTTCGTTGTGGTGCTTGAGTGTGACAAATAGTCACTTTCACTTCACTTTCACTTATGACACCGTAGCTGCTCCAGATCTCATCCTATCAGAGCGAAACCAAGCCAGAATTGCTAAGCTGGATCGAACCGTATCGCTATCTGAGATACGAGTCTTTATCCATTCGTTGTCAAGAGCAGCTCCATTCGCTTGTGTCTCATCAGGAGCACGCGAGCCAATAGCAACGTTCACATTCATCAACGTTCTGGGACCTGCTTGTGACGCTGACACGTTCGGAGCACGATGGTATATAGCGATGCTTAAAGCGCTCAGCATCCAGTGGCTCCAAGACTCGAGGTCAGTGTTGGTGCCTTTTTTAGCCATAACTGGGAGTAGGAATGTTCCATGGTTTCCAATGGTAAATTTAATCACGCAAACAGTGGAAATATAAAGCCGCGAGGCAGCTAAGGCAGAGTGCATGCGCTATTGTGCTTCGCGGTGCGTAAAGGCTGCACAGGACCCTTTCAATCAAAGTGTAGCTCATCGCAATGCATCTACACAAACTGGAATTATCCTCCTGGATCCATTTTGGGCCCCGTGCCTTGCTCCCTGAAACCATTGCTCTAATATAAGAGTACCAACCTAAGGTGCTTCCATTCTGCAGGTGTTGAGCTGAAATCCTCCCCCCCTACCGAATCCTTGTGTCTTGGTTTATAAATCACAGGTGGCTGGAGCAGCATTATGAGAGCAAAGTTGTGATATACACAGATGGTTCCAAAGACCCAGATACTGGCCGTACAGGTTCAGCAGTGTTTATTCTCTGGTATAGAACATCAATATAATACAAGAAAATATCAACACATTTATCCGTCTACACAGTAGAGATGGCTGTGATAGTATTAGCACTGAGATGGATCAACTAAGGTAGAGAACATGAGAAATATTGGGACAGTAGTTTTCTCTCTCCTGCCATTCTACTCTTTCATCCTCCAGTCCAGTCGGTGGCGGTAATGCACCATTAAGGGATCCCAACCGCCATTAATCCTGAAAGAAGAGGAGGTGTCTCGGGTCGCTGTGGCACACGAAACTAGAGAAGCGCAGCAGAGAGTAAGCTGTGGGAGTGTGTAGCGACAAGTCCAGTGCGTCTGTAATAGAGCCCCTTTTGTGTCTTTCTCCTAGCTAAATACAGTATTCAGCAGCTTTATGATTCCTGGAGGTAGGTAGAAAGAGTGACGCTCCCACCGTCTCAGCGTGTGAGAGCGTAAAGCGTCACAGACACAGGCGAACCTGTTGCTGTAGCAGCCGCTTTGTCCAGTTCTACCGCAGCGCGTTTTACACATCTGTTTGTAGAATAGTGCTGCTCTATCTCCATACACTTAATGACTTAATCAACACCTCCTACCGCTGTTAAAACTTCTATCTTAAGCCTCTGTCTCCAGCGCAAAGTAATCTATTTATGCTTTTAAGTTTAATGGTGCGAGTACTTGGTAGGACGTGTCGATGGGTGGTTTATACTGCAATATGATATGGAAATATAAGTTATTCTGATGAGCAGCACCGCAGAGCTAGAAGATTCGCTTATGTGCTCTTTTGTCCAAGTTGTACATAGTTTGTAATGTGTGTTTTTAATGCCAGTGTGTTGAGTTTTCTGGGTAAAGGGGGAATGTACAGTTACTATGGTTCAAGCCTGTTACTGCCTGTGTAGATACAGGTTTCTCTAAGTCTGTGTGAACATGTGCTGCATACTGGTTATTTACATTATTCTGCACACAATCCCTGAGCACTGGACATTATCTGTTATACTTGTTACTGTTAGGAAATAAATGTTCACTTCAGTTTGGAGTGTATTTGGCTGCATAAGAACAGTAACAGCAGCTTGTAAACTAGTTTATTTCATATTTACAAGGAAAGACATATTAGTATGTGTTTTATGCTCAAGGGCACATGAAACTCCAGAGAAGCGCAGCAGAGAGTAAGCGGTGGCGGTGTGTGCAGCAACCGGTCCAATACTCCCAGCACCATTATAACAGACCCCCTTTTTGTGTCTTTCTCCTTGCAGACCTCTGTATCTTTCTGTGTTCCTCCAGGGTGGGCTAGCGTGTCTCACCCAGTGACCGCAGCACACTTGTGCAACGGGAAAAATAGCAATTGCCATTACAAAGAACGGCAACATGGTGGACGTGGATGAGGACTAGCTCCACTGTGGACTTGGAGCGTTATAGAGGCAGGTACTTGTTCTATCAGGGGTGAACTGGCCATGGTTCAACTGGTGTCCATGTTTTTGTAGACTTACAGAATCTTTTTTTTGTGCAGTACATAGGTGTCTTTGTATATAGTTTCTCTTTCCCTCTTTAGCAAACATAATCATACTTCATACCATAACACCATTAGCAGAGGCTAAACATTTCAGTAATTATCAGGACAACCACAGCTTTAGTCATGATTACATAAAAAAGCTTGAAACTAACTTTTCAATGCAGGACTGATCTTAGCTGAACAAAACCCTGGATGCAGCCCTTAAGTATCTTATCACTAAACATGACAAACTTAACTATTAGGCGCACACATGCTAGAATATCTTCATTTTAAAAACACTGACATAGCTCTAATTCAGAGAAACACATCTAAAAAGGACTTGGATTTTTTTGTCTGTATTTGCAATACTTAGAACAAATTGATTGCTCACTAGTGATCGGAAATTTCAGTGCTTGATCCTACCCTTGATAAATCCAGTCCAGATGTAATAAACAATCCCTTATCTAATTATTTGAACAAATTTATTACCAGTAGAGATTGCACATTTTATTCCAGTAGACATAAGACATTTTCCTGAATCGATTATATTTTTATTAGCCCAGCTTTAATCTTTGGGAATTCATCTATCAGTATATTGCCATTATTATCTTCTTATCAGACCACTCAGGCCTACTATGTAACACTGAATTTTCCTATGCTAAGGCTGAAAAGACGGCAGCTGAATGCTTGTTAACGAAGTCTTAATTTCTCAACTCAATTAGAGGCCAATTACATACATGTTTTAATATCAATGCAAGTGAATGTTACAATCCACAAGTACAATGGGAAACAACAAAATGTTTTAATGGTGGGAGCTCTATTTCATTTTCATTAACTTTACCCAAAACAAAAGCTTTTCAAATTACACACATAGAAAATCAAATACATTCATTACAAAACCTCAAAAGTATAATTTTCAGAAGATCAGTCAAAACTGCTCCCATCCTTAGAGGGATACAATACACTGGGCTTATGAAATGCATAATTTATTGTGCACAAAACCAGACAAAAATACAATTTAGAATCAGAACATCCTGGTCATCTGTTGGCACTTATGTTGGAAGATTGTGAGACCAAGGCAAATATAACAGCAATGAAAAAACTGATGGTGAAATTACAATGAATCATCTGAGCTAGAATTCAGTGATGCTCACTGCACATCTTTTATTGACAGTTTACACCTACCCTGTATCTCACAGAGGGATCATGACTTTTTGGAAGCCCCACTTGAGATGGATGAATTATATGAAGCTCTAAAATCCATAAATAAAGGCAAACCACTTAGATGACCTTTCACCTGAGCTATACATAGAACTCTGGCACCTGGTTTGCTCACTCTTAATTCTAACTCTTAAATTCTTTAACCATGCAGTTAAAACTAGATGTTTAATACATACCATAGAAATAAAAAAAACATCACATAACTCCTCTTAAAAAAGGCAAAGATCCCTCTGAGTGCTCCAGCTTTAGGCAAGTATCCCTAATCACAAGCCTAGATCAATGCTAATCTGCTTGCTCTGTGCCTTGAAAGAGTCATCCATTTGTTAAATAACAGAAATCAAACAGGATTTATCAAGGTGAGATTGGCATTCAACCACATGCGAGGGCTACTACATATAGTAGATGTTGCCATGTACAAGAATCTCTCAGGAACAGACCAAGCCAGAACATTTTTCAAAACCATTACTAATACATTAAATCAGTTTCTGTTATGTGAAGATGCCACAGTTTATAGTTTTATTATAATGAAGATTTTTCTTTGTGTAAGATACATAGTTTTTATGTTACATTACTTATGTAATTAAGGAGAGAAACTTCACCACATGCAGCTGATTGTTCAGTTCTGTATTTGCTGCACTGCACAATAAAATAATTGAATATGTTTCAAATCTCATATTTTCTGTAGTAAAAAAGCCACTGTAAATTAGAAAAATAGACTTGCAGTAGTTTAATACATTTCTATTTGACAATGAATGCAAGTGCTACAACATCTGGTTCTATTGGATCAGTGTGGTGATATCATTGGTCAAGAAAGGAGAAAAGAATAGGCCTCATTCACCAACAAACAATGTGTTCTTAAACAACTGAACTGTTCTTTTAATGATGAATCCCATGGTCCTCGTGAACTGAGCGCATGTGCCCTTTGTTCCTAATTAACATGGGCCTGGGCAGCATTATTGGGCCGACTCTGGGCCTGTATCTAACATGATCAGTCACTGATTATTGGAAAAGCACTGCTGTGATTTAAAGTGTTCCTTTACTGTAAAAAATTTTTTTTGTTTAAATAAAAATTGTAATATTATAACAATAAAATCATCAGTTATTTTAGAGAAACAGGTTGGTGCTCAAATGTACATAAGTGGGCTCTTAAATGTGTGTAGATTCTGCTTTTCTCTAAGAACTTATCCCAAATCAACATTAGTTTAGGTCAGAATCTTTATGAAAACTGCGTTGTTAGGATTTAAGAATACATTTCTTCTTAAGGGCGATTGGAGCATGAGGCCCATTGTTCTTAGTTTGATGGTTCTTTGGCAATTTGCCCTTTATTTTCTTCAATACCAGCATTAGACAAGGCTACTAACATGCAGTGAGCATGCACAGCACATTCCACAGCTAGAGCTGAGCTTACATGAACACACAAGCCCCCTCATCCCACTAAGATAATCCAAAATGTGTACGCAAACAACAACAAATGTCCAAAATGTAAAAAATATTGTTTCTGTGCTTTTTAATACAGGATTTACTAATCACTGCTTTACGTTTCATATTTTATTACAGCTTGCCCTTCTCATCTTCCAGTCATTAGTCACTACCCTGAATACTGCAGGTCAGTGGTAAAATCTGTACACAATCTGATTAAGATAAAACTGAAATAAGATTAGGCTTCTTTGTGTGTTTCTTCTCCGTGTTTGTTTTAATCTCTGACCTAATTGAATCTTTGTCATAATTTTGTTACCTTTTCACATTGATTATCCTCCTTCTTTCCCAGGTAAGAACAAATGTCTTCTCCTGCCCATAGCATACACAGTTCTTCTGGCTTCTAGTTTACTGCTACAAACACATGAAGAAACAACATCAAGAAGAATATCTCAGCTTTGAAATCAGGACTAATGATGATGAGACTAATGTGAGAATATGAAACCCTCTTCTACTACCCTCCAGTCCAAAACATCTCCTAGACAATCACCAAAACAAATGAGCAAAGGAAGATTTCACCACTGCTCAGACTGTGGCAAGAATTTTAATCAACAGAGTCATCTCCAAGTACACCAGCGCATTCACACTGGAGAGAAACCGTATCACTGCTCAGTGTGTGAGAAGAGTTTTAATCAACAGAGTAGTCTCAAAAAACACCTGCGCATTCACACTGGAGAGAAACCGTATCACTGCTCAGACTGTGGACAGAGTTTTAGAGAGAGTGGTGCCCTCAAAAGACACCAGCGCATTCACACTGGAGAGAAACGGTATTACTGCTCAGACTGTGGACAGAGTTTTAGAGAGAGTGGTGCCCTCAAAACACACCAGTGCATTCACACTGGAGAGAAACCATATTACTGCTCAGACTGTGGGAAGACTTTTAGAGAGAGTGGTGCCCTCAAAAAACACCAGCGCATTCACACTGGAGAGAAACCGTATCACTGCTCAGACTGTGGGAAGAGTTTTGCTCGCCAGAGTAATTTCCAAAGACACCAGCGGATCCACACTGGGGTGAAACCATATTACTGCTCAGACTGTGGCAAGAGTTTTAATCAACAGGGTGATCTCCAACAACACCAGCGCATTCACACTGGAGAGAAACCATATCACTGCTCAGACTGTGGGAAGAGTTTTACTAACCAGAGTAATTTCCAAAGACACCAGCGGATCCACACTAGGGTGAAACCATATTACTGCTCAGACTGTGGCAAGAGTTTTAATCAACAGGGTGATCTCCAACAACACCAGCGCATCCACACTGGAGTGAAACCGTATCACTGTTCAGAGTGTGGGAAGAGTTTTAATCGACAGATTAATCTCCAACAACACCAGCGCATTCACATTGGAGAGTAACCATATCATTTAAATGTATGAAATCTTGAACGCCTTGTAATTTCCAGAGAGACTAGGTTTCTCTCTGCTGTCCAGAGCCTGTCGGGATGTCCTAAGTTTTCACAGGGTTTTGGGAATGCCCCTCCCCAGCTGGCTCCCAGGGCCTGGGAGATGCATGTATAGTGTGAAGTCCAGTGCTGTAGTATTCGTTACTAAGCTGTGTATTTTCATAGTCTCAGTTTTGTTTTGTTTTTTTACATTGTCTGTTTTTGTTCCATTTTGCTTTTGGCCTTTGGTGGTGTTTGATTATTTTGGTATTTTGACTCTAGTTTTTGGATTCTTTCTGATGTTCCAGTTTTGCTCCTGTTTTGACTCTGCCTGGCTGAATTTGATTTTATTCATTTAATAAATCAACCTTTAGATTCCACTTGTGTCCAAGCCATTCATCCATCACAGTAATATTTGAACAAAGAAGCTTTCATTTTCAAAAAGCAATTTCCCCACTCCATAATGAATTTTTCCAAACATGGGGCAACTAGAACAGCTCCTGGGAGCAGTAGAGTAAAAAATCTAGAACCTTCTCTGCGGCTCTTGCTGGTGCTGTTAGAACAAAGTGGCGATGGATTTCAAAGGGGCGAAAAAGTAACCTTTTTCTATAGGCACAAAAGAGCAGAACTCACTTGAATTCAAATCCAAACTATGTTCTACTGAGGGCAAAGTCTCAACATGCAAACTCTGCTGAATGTTTTCAGTTGTTTACTAAAAGAGTAGATATATGATTTGCTGACACGACACAAGACCATGGTGACATGGCAACAACGCAAATTTAAGCAAACTCTTCAGAAGTGTGGAGGGTGAGAAGCTGCGAGGTTCTGATTCAGCCACAGTTTGTTACTACTCAGCTTAAGAGAATTTTTCTATTATACAGGGTATATCATTTCAATAAAATCATATTTACACATTTCACTGGGGTCATGCAGGTATTCCCAGGTGGTCTCCCACCAAAGTAACCAGGCCCAACTCTGCTTTGCTTCTGAGATCAGATGAGATCAGGCGTTCTTAGAGTGGTATGAACCTAAATTTAGTTTAAGTGAAGAAGCAGATCTCTAATGTCTACCGTCAGTGTAGAGATTTTGTGGTGGAAGTAAAGGAAAATATTTGACATTTAATGTTTGTAAAGTAGCTGCTTACTGGAGGTCAACTATGTGGGTATTTTTTGCAGCAGAACTATTATATAACTAAAGGTGTGGAGAGTTGTGCAGCTATATTGCAGTCTGTGTGTGTTTGATCAGATTTGTAAAGGTGTAATAGAATCTGTAAACGTGTAATGAGATCTGCAAGTCTATTGAGAGTTGTTGTTCTTTGTCTTTATCTTAGCCTTAATCCTGTGTTAGCTAGTCATGTGGTCATGTTTGTGTTCATGTAGTCCATGTGCTCCTTACTCCCACTTTAGCTTTGCCCCTTCCTCAGTTGTGCCTAGTTCCATTTCTGCTTCCATGCGCAGGTGTTAGACGGACTCCAACCCCAACTACTTCCATTTTAAGGTCTGCTCTTCTGTCAGGTTTAGAACAGGAAGTAGCAGTGAGTACCAGCCGTTAAACACATTTATCAGGTAAAGAGAGCAAACATTGGTGATGAACAGAAAACAAACATCGAAGCAGAGATTCGAAGCTGACACAACATGGACATAACATGAGCAGGGTCCACATTTCCTATTTTAAATTAACACAAGGGAACCCTACTTTTGTAAGTGATATAGAACCCTATTTTATCATTATCTAGAACCCAACTTTGTAAATTTATATAGAACTCATGGATTTTTCCTAAGTGATCTAGAGCCCCTGCTTTTTTGAAAATCTAGAACCCACTTTAAAAGTTACCTGGAACTTTTTTTTTAACTTATCTAGAATGTTTTGTGAGTTATCTAGAACATAATTATCAAGATTAGATCTAGATAAAGGTATCTAGATTTGTCCAGATGAGTTCTAGATAAGTTACCTGGAACACCATTTTGTATTATCTAGAACCTTTTGGCAAGTAATCTAGAACCCTTCTTAGCTTCTCTGAAACATGTTGAATAAAATTACTACCTTAGTGATACATGGTATTACTGAATAGGCCTTAGTGTTGTATGATGAAAATATTGATCATGATTATGAACATTCATATCAGCAATTTGAATACAATGATTAACATGTATTATCCAGCCCTATTGCTGAATTAGAAAGCAAATGTAAAGGCACAGCAAGCCAAGTATTCTTATGTTATTTGACTCTGTTAAAATGATGTAACCAGATCAGGGTCTGCCCCATCATGTAACCTGACCACATTACCTGCTTACAGATAAAATACCTAGATTTTCAATTTAATACTTACCCTGCATATTTTTGTTTTGGTTCTTGGGTTTAAAAGCCTAGAGAGTGAGGGTGACCGACAGACAAAGAGAGATGTGATTAGTGTTTTTGACAGATAAAATAACTCGGGAGTAATAACTGATGCTTTTTACACCAAAAGCAGTTCAAAGTGTAAATCTAAATGCAACATACTAAATGTTTGCCAGTACCATACCAAAACTTTAAAATATTATCTGCATCTTTTACTGAGCTTAAACACAACAAGATAACTGCAATATTATGCAAATTTGAGGTTGTTTCTCTTTATTCAGACAGAAATAAATGGGCATACATAAATAGGCAAAACTTTAAGTTAGAATAGTATTCAGTGTTATATCTGGAAACATGTGGCCTGCCATATAGCCCCCCTGCCTTTGTGGTCCCCAAAAGCTATTATTCCAGAGTACTAATTTTAATGCATTGAGGTCTCTTCAGAAAATAAGGTACTGATCAATAACTTATATTGTCATTTATATTAAATTATATGTCATCCAATATGTTTATCAAGTTAAATGTTTATATTACTGTAAGACAGGAAGTTAAATACCAGTCAGCGTCTACAGTCCACTCACTGTGATGGACATTTCCAGGCGGCTTTGAAGTCGCTTCTGCATCTTCCGTCTGCTCAGCATCTTTAACTTTTGCATTGGGCATTAAA
The DNA here is from genome assembly GCA_037974385.1 of Arnoldichthys spilopterus. Taxonomy (NCBI): domain Eukaryota; kingdom Metazoa; phylum Chordata; class Actinopteri; order Characiformes; family Lepidarchidae; genus Arnoldichthys; species Arnoldichthys spilopterus. The sequence goes on along the minus strand of JBBPDA010019480.1, from coordinate 6,531 downwards.
GTGCTCCTTAACCCCAAAAAGCTGAAAACAATTTTAAATAAATTACAATAACAAATTTAAAGTAATACATTATAATTCTTCTAATTATTTGTATTATATTAAGTGAAGTGAAAGTGACTCTTTGTCATGGTGAACACACTCAAGCACCACAACGAAATGTGACCCCTGCGACCAGGTCCCAAAGGCAGCATCCTAACCACTAGGCTACCACTGCCATATAAATAATATTATCTAAATGAAATGTGAAATTAAATGAGCTCCACTTCATGTGACACCCTGCACTAAGTCAGGCAGGTTTATGATTCTCTCAGACAAAGTTCAGCACAGACCACCAGACTTATGTCACACCAGCTCCTCTAGTTCTCTTCCTGTCAGAGAGAATCCAAGCCAGGCATGTTGTACTGGGTTTTCGCTGTCCATTGTTATCAGACCCATCAGTCTAATGCCCAGTGAAGCAGAGGAAGCAGATTTTGAACCCAAATGCTCTCTCCGTCATGAATGTCACACCTGCTGGCGTAAACATTTGCACCACCTGTGCACTGGACATTAAAGTGCTCCTTAACCCCAAAAGCTGAAAACAATTTCAAATAAATAATAGTAATGAATTACAAAGAATAAATAAATAGTTCTTCTAATTATTTGTATTATATTAATAACAATAATCTAATGTAAATGTGAAATCAAACGAGCTGCACTTCATGTGATACCCTGCACAAAACCTGGCAGGTTTATGATTTTCTCAGCACCAAGTTCAGCTCAGACCACCGGTCTTATGTGGTAGCTCCTCCAGATCTCATCCTATCAGACCGAAACCAAGCCAGCATTGCTAAGCTGGATGAGTAGCCATGCCAACAACTCTCAGCACGCCAAATTTCTCTGACTCGCTTGTGACGCTGCCACGTTCGGAGCACGCGGGCCAATATCAACGCTCACATTCATCAGCGCCCCACCGTGCTGGGACCTGCTTGTGACGCTGACAGGTTCGGAGGACATGGCGTATTATAGTGGTGCGTAAAGCGTTCAGCGTTCCGTGGCCCAGAAACTCGAAGTCAGTTTTGGTGCCTTTTTTACCCATAACCAGGAGTAGGAATGTTCTATCAACACCAAACTTGGCAGGGTTGTACATTTCTTCGTCCTCGACTGAATGTTCTCACCATCGACCCAATATTCAGTAGACAATGGTAGATTTAAACGCACGAACACTAGAAATATAAAGCCGCGCTCTCGTGTTTCGCCGTGCGTAAAGGCTGCACAGGACCCTAAGCCAAACCAAGACAGCCATGCTAGACTGGGTCTACTGTGTCCAGGGACGTCAGCATTGTCCCCATTAACTAGAAAACCAGCTGTTAAACCGTTAAATTTCCTCCGTTTTGCATGTGGCACCTGCCAGCCTAAACATTTTAGCCATCTGTGCACTGGGCATTAAAGTGCTCCTTAACCCCAAAAACCTGAAAACAATTTAAAATAAATAACAATAACGAATTAAAAATAATACATAAGAATTATTCTAATTATTTATATTATTTACATAAATTAAAGGAAATGTTAAATTAAACGAGCTCCACTTCGTGTGACATTCTGCATAAAACCAGGCAGGTTTATGAATCTCTGTAATGAATGGTGAGTCTTGGACACAAATGCAGATCACTCAGGTTGTTTATTGAGCGTAAATGCAACAGGGAAAGGTTCAGGCAGAAGGTCAAAAAACCGGCAATCAGTAATGTCAATGGCTAAGAGTGGTCGAAAAACACGGTGTCTAGGAATGGCTATGAAAAACGCTCGGAGTACCACGTGAAGTGAGTAGTCTTCGCATCCTCCTGTGTTCCAGTGGATGTTAAATAGCCTCCGGTGATTGGCGCCATTTCGCGCCAGTTGCTTTGGGGCTGAACCGGAAGGCTAGAATTCGGGTGACGACGACCGATGGTGACCACTAGATAGAGGCAGTTCTCCTACTGACCTCAGTCTCTCAGACAAAGTTCAGCACAGACTATGTCGCCATAGCTGCTCCAGATCTCAGATCAGAACGATATAATAATAACAATAATAATAATAATAATAATAATAATAAATAATACATAAATTATTCTTATATTTATTTTTATTATATTAATAACAATCTAAAGTAAATGTGAAATAAAATGAGCTGAACTTCATGTGACACCTTGCACAGAATCAGGCAGGTTTACTCATCATTCAGCACCAAGTTCAGCACAAGCCAATGGACTTATGAACTTAACAGCTTTTGAACCAAAACACACTCTCCATCTTGAATGTGACACCTGCTGCTCTAAGCATTTGCACCTCCTGTGCACTGGGCATTAAAGTGATCCTTAACCCCAAACACTAAGAACAATTTAAAATAAATAATAATAATAATAATAAGAATAAAAAACCTTACACATAAGAGCTCGACCCCCTCCCCTTCCTTTCTAATGTGCCCATGACTTAACCCAAAGTCCCGAGCCACCAGGAGGAATAAATGTTTTCATTTAACCCACCTTAGATCCTCCGAACTTCATCCAATGGTAGCCAAACCAGCCATGCTGGGCTGCATCTCCTCTGTCTAGCGACATCAGCTGTGTCCCCATTAAGTACTAGGAAAACAGAGGAGCCAGCTGTTAACCCATTAAACATTCTCTGTTTTGGATGTGGCACCTGCCGGCCAACACATTTGCACCTCCTGGGGATTACAGTGATCCTTATTTGTTATTTGTAGTAATAATAAAAATTATAATAAAATAAACATAATACATAAATGATTCTTAAATTGATACATAAATTGACTTCTCTGTTTCAAAACAAAGATAATTTTTTTTCTAAAAACTACACAGCTGTGCCATAAACTAAACTATGTAATATAAATCAACAATTCTGTACCAAGACCTGTTATTCTGTTGATGTAAATGTAAACTTTTTATACTACCTGTAGAATATGAAACAATACAGCCATTCTATAGCATTGTCATTTAAGAAGTCTAAACCATTTTGGTGTAATTTTGCAATTTAAATCTCTAGTCTAGTCTCTAACCAAATACAACATCAATAAAGACAGATATAACCTTCAATCTGTATGATACAAAAAGAACACTGAACAAGACACATAATCAACAAAAATCAACAAGTAGTTCAAAAGTCCAAATCTGAGGCAATCTGCTTGGGGCAGGTTTTCAATACCGTCCATGATGATGTTACCTTCCAATATTATATCAATGTCTGATGGTTGGAGGTGCAGGGCATTTGGGCCTGGCTGCTGGCTGTTGTCGGGTATAACTGTCAATACCCCAAAAGAAACCTGGGTGTGATCAGCCATGACATCCAGTTCCTGCAAACATAGGAGGGTTGAGACAATAAGGTGAAAATTCCCCCACGCAAAAACCGTCACTTGATAAATCCGTGCTATATAATAGCTGCAATACTTACAAAACACACTTTGAAGAACTCACCGAGAAGAACTGGAAGACTGCAGGACAGCCTTCCGAACTGCTATGATTTAAGAGAAGAAGCCATTGAGTTACTCTTTGAGTTTGAGGCTTTTTCTTTTACTCAAATACATAGTTTAATATGTTCTCACTCCAGTGTTTTAAGTTCTATACACTCAGTTGTCAGTTAGCTACACCTAGTTAAATTTTTGTTAGTCTAATCCAGCAGTCTTACCTTTCATGAAAGTCAGAATAGTCAGTTTTTGTTTAGACCTTGTCAACTCAGTTTTGGAGGCTGTAGTTTGTGTGGCTGATATAAATTAGATAGACAGATTAGAATCATCTGTCAGTTTAATATAGTACAACAGTAGAAAAAACTACAGTATCCAAAATGAACAGAATGAGATGTTGATTCAATGATAATTGAATAAACAAAAATAATATGAACACTTTCATTAAGGATTTATTGTAGTGTTGTTGGATTCGACTGACTTAGTTTTACCTGGTTGTCTGTAATAAAATTTGAATTGATTTTAAGGCTATAGTTAGCAGTAAGTCAGATCATTTTTGCACAGGATGGAAAAAGGGATATTGCTCTGTTCATTAATAACAAAATCAACCAATCAGCACCATAAAACCCAGTTACTGGCATGATAAATCTGTACGCTTGTTCCAATCTGACAAAGGATCTCAGCCAGTCTTCTGCCAACACTTCCACTTTTGGATTTGTAAATGTCAGATAAACTTGGGCTATGGCGGTCTAAAGCTTTAAAGAAGTCTTGCTCAAGATATCTGCTTGCAGCTCTTGTAAACTCTGCCAAAACCTTATAAGAAAAAAAACACAGAGACAGAAGACAATTATTTTTATTACATTAAGAGGTGATCACAATGTATCTGGTATGCAAAGTATGTAGGACAGAAAATGTTACATAATGAAGATTTGTATACCTAATTACAGACCACATGTTCGGTAAGAGAAACACTTGCTAGGAAGTGGGAGCACCTTGATAGTACAGCAGCACAGACTTTATTCCAAATGGTGATGATTTGCTACTTTGTAAAAGTGCTTCCATGCAAGTAACTCATACTTGTTGTTAGAATTTACAAATATATATTTATTATTGTTGCTTGTTAGTTCAGAACGTTTATGCCCCATTTGTGGATTGTATTATATTTTTGTCAGTAGTGTGTCAAGATTTTGCTGCCATCCTGTTCAGTCAGGCAGTATTACAAACCAAACCAAACACCTCAATTAGTTAGTAGTTATATGCTGTGATTCACTTACTTGCTGTTTGCCATTTGCACTACACTATTTGCACATTTAGCTTATCTACACTTCCTACATTCTGTATTTTCCGGCAAATTACTGATTTGTAAACTAAAATTCATTTGGTCTGTATATATTGTTAAGGGTATGTATTTACTGTCTAAACTGGTTATACTGTATATTGTTAGGTTTATTGTTTAGTGTTAGTTTCCTATTTATTATTATGTTTTTTACCTGCTTACATTTTATAATACATATTCCATTTCTTTTGTAATATTTTTTACTTCTTAATTCCTTTTTAATTGTATTATTTATATATTAAAACATGCACAGTCTATGATCAGGGTACATTTCACTACATGTTGTACTTGTATAACTATTTATGTGACAAATAAACCTCTTAATTCTTGAATCTTGAATCTGTTCCTCCCTATAAAAGGAGCCACAGCCTGAAGCCGAACTACAAAGTCAACCTGAGTAACACTTCTGCGAGTGCTCTCGGCCTATGGTGGTTCCATTCTGCCGGCACCAACCTACACATAAGTTAGCTAGAAAACAGAGCTTGACCCCTCCCCTTTCTTTCTAACATTACTAAAAATACACTGTAAAAAATTATTGGTGCCCCCAACTTGTAACTAATTACATCACCTTATTTGAGTTTTCAACTTCTGGCTTATTTTTGCTGTACATACTAATCATTTTGACTTGGCCGAAAAAGCCAGCCAAACTAATAATTCAGTGTTAGGTCAACTAACAGGTAAAGTACAAATAACACAATATTTTCTGTTAGACATACCAACTTAAAAAGGTGATGTAATTTCTTACTTAACCTTTTTGAATTAGGCCTACAAACCTTCCAAAGCAACTTTTACATGGCTACTTAAACATTCACATTTACTGAACAAGCCACACTAAATTATCAAATTTTCACACTAAATGTACAAGCCTGCCGGGTTTGTTGTGGATAGAACATTCCTACTCCCAGTTATTGCTAAAAAATGCATCAAAACTGACCTCGAGTCTCGGCGCCACGAGATGCTGAGCGCTTTAAGCATCCCTATATACCCTCGTGCTCCGAACGTGTCAGCGTCACAAGCAGGTCCCAGAACGCTGGGGCGCTGATGAATGTGAGCGTTGCTATTGGCTCGCGTGCTCCTGATAAGACACAAGCCAATGGAGCAGCTCTTGACAACGATTGGATAAAGACTTGTATCTCAGCTTCCATGGGTGATGGCGATACGGATACAACTTTGGACTCATTGGAAAGCTTCGATCCAGCTTAGCAATTCTGGCTTGGTTTCGTTCTGATAGGATAAGATCTGGAGCGGCTACGGTGTTATAAGACCGGTGGTTTGTGCTAAACTTGGTGCTGAAAGATGTGTAAACCTAAGGTCAATACAGGAACAGACATAGCATCAATACATAGCAGCAATGACTTAATGATCTTTTTTAATGATAAAATCCAAAATATTAGACACAAAATTCAGTCCAAAAATCCAAGTCCAGATAGGTTGATTTTTAACTCTTCAGAAAATTCAGTTATATCAGATCAACGATTAGATTGTTTTTCTCCGCTTCAAGAAATCTCTAGAGAATCTCACAAATTTCTTCCTCAAATTCATCAACTTGCATCCTAGACCCCCTACCTACGCACTTTTTAAAAGAAATACTACCAACAGTAATGGAACCTCTTATGAGAATAATAAATTCCTGCCTCAGTATCGGCTATGTACCTGAAACCTTTAAGCTAGCAGTTGTTAAACCCTTGCTCGACCCCTGCCAGCTTTCTAACTACAGGCCAATATCAAACCTCCCTTTTATTTCAAAAATACTAGAAAAGGCTGT
>JBBPDA010019469.1:0-15938 GCA_037974385.1 Arnoldichthys spilopterus | reverse complement strand
GTCTCAGTTTTAATAGTCGGCAGCAGTTCTTTGTAAGATAGGGCTGTTCATTTGGGCTATCAGAAGTGAGTGGGTTAAAAGCCATAGAAACTTCAAAGAGAAATAGGATATCAGGGTGGGTATGTTGGTCCAGACAGCAGAAAGGGACAGAATCATTGGTATCTCAGCAGAGTAGCTCAACAGAGAGAGAGAGAGAAATAGAGAAATATTTTATAATATATAATATAATTGTTAGTGATGCTGAAATGCTACGAGTGATTAAGAATGATGTATATTGTGGTCTGAGTACAGGCAGGAGCTCAAGCAAGACTTGCTTTGAAAGCATAACCAAAGGGGAGAGCTAGAAAGAAGCACAGATATGAGGGCATCCTGATGCATAAGGCAGCACAACCACTCAACCGTCAACAAACCTGAGTGAATACGTCAGAGTGGGGGGCGGACAGCCTCCAAACATCACAGTTTACCAGAATACTCTATGCCTGAGAACCCTCTGATCTTCCCCTCATCTAGAACTAACAGAAGGTTTGACTAAACAAATTTGTTTTCAGCCTGGACTTAAATATTGAGACTGTGTCTGAGTCCCGAACATCATTTGAAAAAGAGAAAGGTCTGGCCTCTGCTGTGACCTTTGCAACGTAGGGTACCAGCAAAAGACCTGCACCTTTTGATCTTAGTAGGTGTGGTGGATAATCAGAGACCAAGAGTTAGATACTGTGGTGCAAGATCGTTCAGTGCTTTATAGGTCAATAACAGTATTTTATAAACTGAGAGTAATAACAGTATTAAATCTAGCATGTGGCCACCATTGTGAGTGGGTTCAATGAGTTTTTGTTTAACCCCTACTGAGTTTAGAATGTACATGAACACTGTTCTCAGAGAGTCATCAAGGTTATCGAAGTGAATATTAAAGTCTTCGACAATTAAAGCTTTGTCTGATGAGACAGCTAAATTTGTGATAAAATCTGCAAATTCATTGAGGAATTCAGGGTAAGGTCTGCTGGACTAACAATGTAAGAGACAGGGTAAGATCCCCTCAGGTAGGAGGGGAATTACCGCCACCCAGCAGTCAGCGCCGGTCTCCCTCTCCCGAATACTAACTGGTCCAGCCCTTCCAGGTGAGGCTAGTTAGGTCCCTAATCACCAAGGGATATAGACAGGGCTGGAACATGGGAGAGACGCGAAGGACACTCATCTTGTACGGTACTCTGAGCGATTTTGAAAAGAATAATTGGTATTTAGGAACTTAGCATGTTTAACGACCGAGAGATTAGCCTTGCCTGCCACACTGTGTTTGCTCCATATCGACCTACCCTTACCCATGTGACCACGCTTCCGGATCGCCCTTTGAACATCTGTTTGCTGTGGCAAAATAAAGACCTTTTGTTAACTGCATTGGCTTCCAGCTTCCCTTGATTCATGACACTGAGGCTTGTTAATGCACTTTTTAGAACATCCAGACAGTAAAGCATTACAATAATCTAATCGAGAGGTAACAAAGGCACGAAGTAGTTTTCTGCATTGTGTAATGACATTATATTTCTTATCTTAGCAATATTTCTGAGATGAAAGAAGGCAATCCTAGTAATATTATCTACATGGGCTTCAAATGAAGGACTGGGGTCAATGATTACACCCTGATCTTTTACTGCTATGCAAGATGAAACAGAATGGCCCTCCAGAGTTACTGTGTGATTGATAGCTTACTCCGAGCTGCAAGTGGTCCTATTACAAGTACTTTTTTCTGATCAGAAATGAGTAGTAGAAAGTTTAAAAGCATTCACTATCTGATGTGCTTTACAAATTCCAAAATTTTCTCACCTGGCAGTGCTGAAACATATAACTGTGTGTCATCAGCGCAGCAGTGAATGTTTACTCCATATTTTTGAATATTATTATACAGGTAACATATACAAGGAAAAGAGTAGGGGGCCTAAACTTGAGCCTTGTGGTACACCAAACTTTACCTTGGTGCATGTAGAGAAGTCAATGTTTATTTCTACAAACTGATATTGATTAGTCAGATAAGACCTAAATCAGGAAAGGGCTGTTCCCTTAATTCCAACATCATTTTCTAGTCTGTCAAGGAGGATGGACTGATCAATAGTATCAAAGGCTGCAATAAAGTCGAGCAGCACAAGTAAGGAGACACAGCCCTGATCAAATACAAGTAAAAGGTCATTTACTACCTTTACCAGAGCAGTCTCTGTACTATGATGAGGCCTAAAACCTTAATTTTCCCTAATTGACCTTTGAGGGGTCGGAAAATGACCCAAACAATGTTGAAAGCTCTGGGAGACCATTGATAACATTCAAATTTGTAGTGATGTGAATGTGTGCTTGACATGATAGCGTGGCGAAGTTCAAACGTTATTACTAAAATGCAGTTTAAATGAAATAAGATAATGATAATGATTGCCTCAGACTGTGGGACTATAGTTACAATTCTTATATATAAACTGAGAGTAATAGCAGTATTAAATCTAGCATGTGGCCACCATTGTGGGTTTAATGAGTTTTTGTTTAACCCCTACTGAGTTTAGAATGCACATGTACACTGTTCTCGGAGAGTCATCAAGGTTATCAAAGTGAATATTAAAGTCTTCGACAATTAAAGCTTTGTCTGATGAAACAGCTAAATTTGTGATAAAATCTGCAAATTTATTGAGGAATTCAGGGTAAGGTCCTGGGGGTCTGTAGATGATAATTAGTGGAATTGACTGGGTAGGTTTATTTTTGTGGTTACATGTAAAATATTAGTGTTAAGTACTTTTTAGTAATTTATGTCCAGATTTGTGTGTGATGCTGAGATTATCATTATAAATAACTTCAACGCCTCCTCCTCTGCCAGACAGACGAGGCTGGTGTATATAACTATATGCAGGGGGACACGCCTCATTTAATGCTATGTACTCATTTTGTTTAATCCATGTTTCTGTTAGACACAGTATATCAAACTCCTGATTAGTAAGGGCTTTGGAAGTAAGAGATCAAAAATGTAATAGTCCTAACTGGAGATCAAAGGTGCTTGTTTTACATTCAGTGCTATTTAATTTTATATTGATTAGGTTACTAAAACAGACTCTTTAAAAATGTTTTATGTTCGAGGAACAGACATGGTCTGAATATGCCTTTTCTTTAACACACAACTTTATTTGTTTGTTTGTTTTGACATCTGTAATGAATGTTGAGGTTGCGGGCAGCAAGCGCAGCTGGATTCTGTAAATACACGTGTTTATTAAACAAAAACGTAAAGCACTAACACTGAACAGCACATGTAAACTATGGGAATGGTGGACACAGACTATGAGTTACTAGGAAAACACACGAGACTATGACACAGGCAAATACAACAGTTGAACGACAAGGACAGACCGGAGACACAGGGTTTTAAAGAACACATCAATGACTCCCAGCTGCCAGGTTAGATGAGGACCAGCTGGGAGGCAGGGCTACGAGTCACAACATGGGAAAATGTCACAACATCTACTTTATTAAAAAAATTTTATTTCAATCTTTTCTTACAGGCATCATTAGACTGCAAGCAGATAAGTGCTCCCTATTGGTGTATTATCACCATGCAAGTTCATTTTCTGCATTGGTATAAAACTGATTCAGAGTTTTTTAACCAATTGTTTTTGGGTTTTTTTGGTATTAGGGTTTCTAACCTCCAATCATCTGAATTTTAGGCCTTAAAATGTCTTAAAATTTATAAAATAAAGATTTTGACAGGTGTTAAAAATTGATTGTTTTTGAAGTTATTTACTTAAATTACCAGTAGAAACTGGAAAAATAAGGTGTTCTGAAACTTTTGATCGGTAATGTACGTAAATAGCTTGTTGTGTTATGGGTGAAGTTAAACGTGCAGCAAGGGGACTTACAACCCCTTGGTGCCATTTCTCTTAAAATAAGTCGAGAAACAAGTGTAGTCTACAAACTGATTTTAATAAATTATGCACTGTTAATAGAGTTTATGTAATAAAAACCTTTAGCATTTTCTGTTAGCTAAAGTATCTGCCATTGAGGATCAATGTGTGTTTTAACATGACCACTTTCTAAGATAAGGAGCACTATGATGATCTGCATCAGTTACTCTGTTGTATAATTGTGTCATTGCACCGCAGGAGGAAACCCCCAGTACAGCCAGCAGCAGCCCCAGTATCAGCAGGGCTCAGGACAGCAGCAAACTTTCAGCCAACAGCAGTATCCCTCACAGCCCGGATACAGTGGCCAGCCCCAGGGCTATGGTAACAGCACACGCATGCGCGCGCACACACACACAAGTCAGTAAGACAGCTGGTAAATTACGTTTTAAAATTCAATTAAAATCATTACATTCATTACATTAACTTGTTACATTGAAAGTTCATCCCTCTGCTGTAAAATGTCTGTATTGAAGATACTAGAGGTTTTTTTTTGACAGCTGCTATATTTGTGTACATATGATTGAAAACCTGACAACTCAAGTTCAGCCTCAAGCCTTATGGCCAAAAAAGCTCAGTGGTTAAATATTGTGCATGTATGTGTGTGTATGTGTATTTGTGTGTGTAGGTCCAGGTCAGGGAGGTCCATCTCAGTATTCTCAGTACCAGCAGGGTCAAGGGCAGCAGTATTCCTCATATCGCTCTACACAGTCTGCACCTGGGGGTCAGCCACAGAGACCCTACACCTATGAGCAGGTATGCCACACATCCAACATAAACTGTTTAAAGTTAATTACACTGTAAAGACAGCTTAAATTCAGTTAATAATCTAAAAATGTCAATCAATATAAAAACTTTTACTTTCACTCAGAAATGTATTGTGTAAGCATAAGTTACAATGCAGCTGTGCATTTACAGTGCATAGGAATTGAAAAACAATTATAATGTAAATTAAGTCAACTTTAAATATAACCAACAGCTTTAAAAACAGTAATTAAAAATAATGATCAAGGTAAAAATAAAATCAACAGTTTAAAATATAATTAGAAAGAGAGATCAAATAAATATAACTAGACCTTAAGAACTAAAACCTAAAAACAGTGGTCCTCTTTCATCAATCATTCTTAAGACACAAATCTTACTAAAATATCACTTACACAGATTCCATAAAGATTCTAACATTCATCAGTGTTTTTTATGTGGGATATGTTTTTAGGGAGGAACAGAATCTACACACATTTGAACACATTTACATACATTTGAGTGCCGACATGTTTGTGCTAAATTATCAGTTAAGGATCTGACGCAGTTTTTCAGGAAGTTTCTGAAGAAAACATAATGCAGACAGCAAATTTCACAAGCATAAGTTCTACCCAGACACCTTAAGTGAGTTACTGACATGCTGTCATGTTAAACATAGCTTTTATAACAAAGTTCTCAAACACTACCTGGCTGTAGCTGATACCTGCTAGCACCTATACCTTAAGCTGTGAATGTATGAATCTAAACTAAGTGGAACAAATTAAAGTAGTTCTTTAAGTTTTATTCTTTATCCTGCTGTTTATTCTGTACTTTTAGAATGTAATAGCTGCTTTTCAGTGCTAGAGCTGATTGCAAGCTGCTTCCATTTGTTGTTTATCAGTGCTACATAAACAATATGACCTCTGACCTCCAAATTAAATGCTTACATCAATGGAGAGAAACCTAATCTGATGCATTTGGGGGTGTTTGCTGCTTTTTCCCCATCGTACCAAATGGTGACTTTGCTGTACTGTTACATCCCTAGCCTAATGATTGAAAAAAATGCAAATGTTGCCTTTTTAATAAGAAAACGTATGAAAATAAGAAAAATAAAAGATAATTAACAGAAACCAAAACTATAGGAATATTTAAGGGTTGTGCCACCCCCATTGCTGCAACATTTATATTATTTAAGACTACATTTCTGCTGAGTTTAATAAATGTGAAAACCGACACCTGAGAGTGAATCACTAAAAGGCTGTTTAACTAAAACAACTAAAGTAAAATGTATAAATATTAATTTAAATATTAATTCCTTATGGTCATGCCTATCCTGAAAGAACATTTATATTTAATATTTAATACTGAGTGTATTTATGAGCAGATCCTCATAAATATTGCACCAGGTGCAGGGCTATTACCAAAACCGCCTAATGATCAATTTGGATAAAATAAAATAAATTATTAAAACATACTTTAAACACATTTTGTTTAACCCCCAAATGACAAAAAATTACATGTACACCCCAGACAACAATATTATTGATTATGCCAGCAGCAGTCCCATTCAAATTGCATTTTTAGTTGAATCTCTTCTATTCTGTTCTGTTGTTCTCACCTTTCACTTTTGTGCTTTAGCATTTACATTTTAATTTAGCGTTTAATCCTCCCCAAAAAGAGAAGAATTGCCCCTAAGAAGCTTCAGTTGTTGAGTGATGTTGGATGTAATAAGGAGCTGCACTGTAGTTCTGTAGGGAATTCCACACTGGAGGAGGTGCTGAAGGACTGCTGGGTCATTGATTCACTGGTAAATGTGCTTCATTTGGTTTAATGTGAAAAGCCTTCAGTTTAACTTGCTTTCCATTGACCTTCTTGCTGCAGGGTCAGTATGGAAACTACCAGCAATAAGGACGTGTAAAGAGCAGGACTGCTTACACTGTGCCCATCTCTGCTGATGCTGAAGAGTGTGTCCTGCTGACCAATAAGAAAACTGGGTGGTCTGTAAAGAGTTCAGCTTCCATCTAATGCAGACTGATAGTGGAACCCACCTCCCTGTCTCTTTAGCTGTTCAACATTCACACCACTTTATTTCACCACCTACCTCCCTTTCAGTTCTCAGAGGACTTTAAATATGCCCACTTAACAGAGGCAAAACTAACTAAAAATAACCCGCTGAATCTGTTTCAATGTAGGGTGTCAGTTGGGTTCTCTTGAGTGGATAAAATAAGACAAGAATATTATCTTACGTAGTATCTGAGATATATATACACACACACGCACACACACACACACACACACACACCGGTCAGCCATAACATTAACACCACTGTCAGGTAAAGTGAACTTTGACGATCTAATTATAGTTGCTCTTGTCTAGGGGTGGGTCAGTTCCTCAAGTTGATGTGTAAGAAATAGGAAAAATAGGTGAGTATAAGGAGGATCTGAGGGCCAAACTGTAATGGCTAGATGGTCAGAGCATCTCCAACATGGCAGCTCTTGTGGGGGATTCCCAGCATGCAGTGGTTAGTACCTACCAAAAGGGCTCCAAGGAAGAAGAACCATAGAACCAGCATCAGGATCATGGGCTCCTCAAACTCACAGATGTGTGTGGGGAGTTAGGACTAGCTTTGCAACTGGTGTGTGCGTTGCTTACCTGAAAAGTTCAGTGCAGTGCTCTGGGCAATGTTCTGCTGGTTCCTGCTTTCATGCCAATGTTATTTTGGCAAATAGCACCTACATTAACATTGCTGCAGACCAAATACACCCCTATTGCAGCGGTGCTTCCAAACTGTGTGGCCTCTTTTAACAGGATAATGTTTCCTGCCACACTGCAAACATTGTTAAGGGATGGTTTGAGGATATTATTGGAGGTGTTACCTCCAACTCCAATTTCCCAGACCTCAGTTTGATCGAGCATCTGTGGGACATGCTGGACTTGTTCAATCCATTGAAGCCCCACTTCCCAATTAACAGGGCTTAAAGCATCTGCTGCTTGGTGCCAAATACCACAGCACACCTTCACAGTTCTTGTGGAGTCTGTGCTTTGACTGGTCAGAGCTGTTTCAACAGCATTAAGCGGACCCACACAATATAAGTTAAATAGTTTTAATGTTATGGCTAATCAGTGTGTATATAAAATTTGTACAAAGAAGGATGTGGAAGCTATTTTATTTTATTTTTATTTTGCTGGCAGGGTACACTAACAACATTTTTCTCAGTGTTTGTTAGAGAATGTTGTGTAAGAGCTATGGACCAATTTAATGTTCCCAGCTCATTTCTTATGCTATGTACCTGTTTGAATCTGTTAGTGCTGGGTTGTATTGAAAAAATATAATTTTACAAGAAATGTACATAATATTTAAGTTAATCAATAAAATGGTTAATAGGTGAGCATTAAAAGATTTAATGAGCTCATGCATTAATAGAGTTAACAAACCTGCTAATGAAGTGAATAGGTTATCCTTAATATTGTTAATAATTTAGCAGTAATAAAATTATATATACTATATAACTATAAACTATAGATATGTATTCTGAACTGTTCTTTCAAAACAAACTGAGGCATCCAGAAACAGTTAACTGTCTGTTATTTTGCTGTCTCTGCAACATCTGAACTTCATTACAGTTATACTATGTATACCTTTTTTTTGTTTCGTGTCTCAATTAAAGGGACAGAGACTGAAATTTGCTTAAAAATCGATCTGTTCATGATATTTGGGCTACGATATGATACTATTAGCGTTTCTTCCACTTGAAAGCAGATGGTGCATTAGGTATGGGAGTCTGCAGTCGTCTCACAACTCTGACTTCCTTTCCAATTTCCACAAGAGAAGAATGAGGTCTCACTATCTTGTGGACTTAAGAATGTAATTAGATTAAATGTATGTAACATAATAAATAAGTCTACTAGTACATAATATATATCATTACAATATTATGTTGATACACTGGCACCAAGTATCAATATTTATTTAATATTATTTTTTAGTGTTTAAAATGTATTTAGTAGACTTTTATTTTGATACATAAGTCTAATCTGATTCTTTTTTTAGCATGATTACCCTACCCCTACAGGAGAACTGATGACACACTGTATCTTGTTGATACGTTCCATCTGTGCATAAACTGTGAAAAACTGTGGGAAATGAAATATAATGAAACTGTTTATTACTGCATTAATTACTGCATTACTTATTCATATGTGCTTTATGTGTGTGTGTCTGCTCTGATTCTGTGTTCTGCTTTATTTATATTTTATATAAAGTTATCCACACAGTCTATTAACATAACCTGCTACTAGATAACTAATATTCTACTGTTTGTGTATATAATTTTGTTATTCTTTTGTTATACTTTTAAAGTTTTTGAAAAAAGCAGTTTATATTTATTTTGCACTTTATTTTTGTTGAAAGAACGAATTGAGGAATGAATGAATGAATGAATGAATATTTTGGAACTGGAAAAAATCTAGCATGACCTCATGTGACATGCATTTTATGGCATTTCAGAGTACTTTATTACTTGAAATAGTTTTATTATTTATTTTTTGTTACTTTTATGTTTTGATTTTTTTCAAACAGTAAAATTAAATCCATTTTTACTTGCCAGCGAAATTTTAGGCACTGAAGAAAATATTGGATCCTGTTATATAATTATAGCCAAAGCTTACAACCTGTACCTTTCATTATTTGTACATATTTTGAATTAAACAGACCCTTTTTTAGTTTAAAAATTTTAAGTTGCTTTTATGAATGTAAGCTTTTCTAACAGTCAGGGTGTTGTCAGTGTGTTGTAATCAGTTTTATTGTTTTTGTCTGATTTTTTGTTTGGTGTCCCATTTAAAGGACATTAAAAGTCATTTACAGAGACTGAGATTTGTTCAAAAATTGGTTTATTATATGTACTTGGAGTGGGAGCTGTCATTATACAATACTTTCAGGATATTTGGGCCGTGATACGATATTATTGTAATTCTTTATATATAGGAGTCTGTGCAGTGATCTCAGTGACACTGTTTTTGTTTTTCATTTTCTACAAGACAAGAACCAGGTCTTGCGCCATCTAATAGACTTCAGAAGCAATGTTATCAGGGTAAATGTATGCACCAAAATAAAAGTCTATATATATTATTTTCAACAAATATATATTTTTTTCTCCCATCTCTAATATATATGGTTAAACCAATAAAATTATAATGATATTAGGAATATTTAGTGTTTTCTAATAGAATGCTAGCCATAGATTCACCACTAAAGGGGGAAATAATAATAATATTATTATTTAATATAATATTTAATAATAATAAATATAATTTAATAATATTAAATAGGATGATAATCAGATTGTTATTGTACTTGGCTGTCAAATAGCTTAATGCCATCACACCATTCCTGCAGTTTCCTGCACTAATTCAGGTCAAGTATGGGTCACCTTAACACTTGCCATTTTTCTTCTTTGCTGTGATTTGTTGATACATAAAACGGGTTATCATTTTTTGAAGAAAATGTAAACCTGACTAAAAACAGTTAAATGACTGGTGAATTAAATGACCTCTGTTGGCTGTAAAATACATGATCTCTTTTTGGTATTGTTAATATGATAAAAACAACTTTCTTTTTGAAGCAAATATGTCATTTATTTTAAGGATTTGTTTTATTAATTAATTCATTTACAATGCTTAATTTTACTGCTGATAAATAAAATATGAAACGTTATACATTTCAAATGGAAAAAAGAAGGTATACAATGATGATACAAAAACACGAAAACGAAAAAAACAGCGCTGAACCTTTGCAGCCGCCGTAGTCGGTAGCTGCCTCTGCACATCTAGGTGCTGCTGCAGTGAAGGCGAGTATTTCCTCCCTTTACTTAGTAATAATTTATCAGGAGGTGATTTCGGTTAGTTACTGCAATAAATAAGTAGATAAAGGTAAAATAATTGAAGAAACTGTCACTGATGCGCTGGGTGTTATTTCGATAGTTGGAAGTAGCCATCTGCTAGCTTTGCTAATGTGGTTAACAGTAGGATGTATTAAACAGTTTTAAATAAATATTATATATACGCTTTTCTTTTACTCGTCAGATAAGGACAGCTGTTTTCACAGTTGCATTACTTGTTGCTGTTACAAATGAAAGAACTTTTCAAATTCGCGAACCTGGAGTTAGCTTTTTAGTCCAACTCTCCGGTCCGCCTTAACTGGCACTGCAGTAACATTACATTTAAGATAGATGAAAAATTTGAATAAGAACTTGGAAAATAGCCTCAAAGACTTCTTCTAAGTCTACTGAGACGTATGGCCATTGTTGTTTGACTTGACAGGAGACGGAAAGAAAGTAAACTGCTTGTTTATTTAACCTGCTTATACAGCGTACCTCTCATACTGCCTCTATCACATTCCCGCCGCGCAACAGTATATTTATCTCGCGATATTTGAACTAGGTACGGCAACTTACACAGATCAAAAGACAACAGTTTAAACAGCGCTGATGTCTACAGTCACTAAGTCGGTATTTTAGTAAATGTACATTTCTGCTGTGGATTAAAACTTTTAAAGGAGTTTTTAAAGCTCCGGTTACGCTTACATTCACACACAGTTTTGGTTCTTTAGTTAGTCAGTGGAACATTGGATATTTGTGTTATTCTCATTTTTAATTTGGTCAAAATGTAAAATAACCATATATAAAAATTCATGCCTCATAATGTGTAAACTGCTGTCCAAGTCCATGTTCTCCAGTCTTACAATCCCACACAGCTCTCTCTGACAGTGATGCCTTGACTTAAGAGACAAGAGTGCCACTATCATTCTTGTTTTTCAAGTAGCATTCCTCTCACGTTAAGTTTGAGGGGTTGCTTAATCTCTTATTGATAAGAGATTCTTGGTATGCAGTGCGGGGAGCTGTGTTCTATGACGGGTTCATGGGCACCCAAGGCTCACTGATGCCTTTGGGGGGCGAAGGTTATCCCATCTAATCTGATCCCACAGAAGAGCTGCAGTAGTACAGTATATGTATGTGTGTGTGTGTGTATGTATGTATATATATATATATATACTCACACACACACAAACACACACACACATATTACTTTATTAGGTAGACCTGTTCAACTGCTTATTATGTTAACGGAAATATCTAATCAGCCAATCACATGGCGGCAACTCTTTGCATTTAGGCATGTAGACATTGTCAATTCAACCTGCTAAAATCCAATCCGAGCATAAGAACATGGGAAGAAAAGGGGGATATTGAATGTGGTATGGTTGTTGGAGCCAGACTAGCTGGTCTGAGTATTTCTTAAACTGCTGAGTTACTAGGATTTTCACGCACATCTCTGTGGTTAACAGTCAATGGTCCATAAAGGAAAAATATATAGGTCAGAGGAGAATGAGCAGACTGGATTAAGCTGATATAAAGGCAGCAATATCTCAAATAAACACTCATGACAATCAAGGTATGCAGAAGAGCATTTCTGAATGTACAACACATTGAACCTTAAAGCTTTTCTCTTAGCTAAGAACAGGTAGCTGAGGCTACAGTTCACATATAATTACCAAAATTGGACAATAGAAGGTTGATAAGGCATTGCCTGGTCTGATGAATCTCGATATCTGCTGCCACATGAAAGTATGGACCCATTCAGGCTGGCGGTGGTAAAATGGTATGGGAGATATTGTCTTGGCAAACTTTAGGCCCCTTAGTACCAAGTGAGCATTGTTTTATACCGTCTACCTGTATATTGTTGCTGATCACATCCATCCCTTTGTGCTTGCATTGTACTTGTCTTCTGATGTCTTCTTTCAGCAGGATAACGCAATGTCTCAAAGTTTGATTAATCTAAACTGTTTTCTTGAACATGGCAATGAGTTCACTGCCTCCACAGTCATCAGATCTTAATCCAGATCCACAGTCTCCACAGTCATCAGATCTTAATCCAGTAGAGCATCATGGATCATGTCAGTATGGCCCAAAATCTCAGAGGAATGTTGCCAGAACCATGTTGAATCTGCAACAAAAAAACTATGGCACTTCTGAGGGTGAAAGGAGGTCTAACCTAGTACTAGCAAGGTGTACCTAATAAAGTGGCTAGTGAGTAATTTGTGTTATTGGTCGTCTTCACAGTGATATTCTGTTATTCTCTTTCAACCAGAGGAAGATGGGCCCGATTTTGACTCTTGGCTCCTCCCGATGTTTCTTCCTCCACCTTTAGGGAGTTTTTCCTCACCTCTGTCACCCTTGGCTTGCTCACTATGGGCATAGTCCCAGAATCTTTAAAGCTGATAACATCAATTGTAGAAAGCTACAGTATATGAATAAATTGGACTTGATATTTTAAATAAAACAGGTAACCGAATGCAATGACAATTGCAACAATAAAATATAAAGTGTCTAGGAAAATTAATCTTTTGATTCTGGATTAAACGCAGATTTTCTTGGGAGGATGACGGCTGCAATAAAATCACTGACACTCGGACGGGCTTTGGCCCTTTGGCCAGGTAGAGCTGTTATCGATGTGAGACAGCTGGACAGGTACGGAACAAGCAGCAATACCATAAGGAGCTTCTCTCTAAGCTGTCAGCTATGCTGGAAACCACATGGAAGTCGAAAGAAAAAAGAACTTTCAGAGAAGAAGCTGGTAAGTGGCCCATTTTTCCCCCAAATCATTCATCCATTCCTAGGCATTTTGAGGTGGGGGAGTTCACTACTGGCATTACATCATCCTACATTGGGTTTATACCTGTGTTTCTTATGTTTCTCAACAAATAAAATCATTTCCTGTTCTACAACCTTCTTTTTTTTGTTGCTCCTCCTCTCAGACTCGCTACTTCATAGACCATCGCAGGGTGAGGTTAGAGGCGGGTTCAGGTGGTGATGGTGTCTGCAGCTTCCACAGTGAGCCACGGAAAGAGTGGGGGGGTCCAGATGGAGGAAACGGTGGTAATGGAGGGGACATCATTATTAAAGGTTCATACAACTTTATTATTAATGTTACTACAATGTCAATATAGTTGACACTCTGCACAACAGTATTCGCAACAGAGTCCAAGTCAGTGCTAATGGCCTGGAGATTAACAGCTGTAAAGGAAATAAAGTGCTACCATTGGGTTTCCAGGAGCCATCACTGAGCCAGTAATATGCAGCTTATCAGCTTAAGCAGCTGAGGCAGTATTTCCAGTGGCATATTGCCTACTGTGGGGACAAATGGGACAGTCGTTTTTGGGCTAATGGTGCAGGGGGACCCAGCCTTTATTGGGCCACACGTGTATATATATGGAGTCACTGGATGACATGTACTTTCGACTAGATCATCCTTCATCGGAGCCTCCCTCTCATGTCCATAGAATAGTTTGATCACCATCTCCATGTGCTCCATCTGCCACCCAACCCCTCTAACCAAAACAGGTGCTGTTGCTCCAAGTTACAGGCTTTAACTGATGCCACCTTTATAAACTGACACTCTGTAGTTTGTCATCACCATCTGGTGTTGACCAGAGGAGGATAGGTTCCCCTTCTGAGTTTTGATTAATCCTTAGGTTTCTTCCTCCATCTTAGGAAGTTTTTCCTTTTTCTTCTTTTTTTTATTCTTACTAATTAGGGGCTCAGACCCGGATTCTAAAAAGCTGCTTTGTGACAATGTCAGATATCCATTTTATCAAAATCACAGTGAGAGTTCTTAGAAATCTGTTCACTTTTCTTATCCCAGTCTGGTGCATACAGCTTAATCTGATGTATAATTGATGCAGTTAAATAGGGATTCTAAGGGACGCAAACAGGTTAATGTTTAATGCCAGTGGGAGGTGTCTTAAGAGCATTAACATGAGTGCATATTTATAGTGAGTGAGACATTTTTGTGTCGTTTTTGTATAGGGTTCCTTTAAATAGTTTTTTGCACTTTGGCCCAAAAGATCCTAGTTACGCCTCTGATTTTCGGAAGTAAGCTGTTAACGACCACTTCCATCTACAGTAAACCGGCAAGTGAAATCACTCTCCTTCATCTCGGCATCGTATCGTGGCAAGAATGGCGAGTCGGGGAGGAGTAAAAACTGCTATGGATGCAACGCCAGCCCCACATTCATATCTGTGAGTTTATTTTGTAATATAGATGAAGCTTTATCACATTTATTTACAGCATATACAGGAGCATGCAAGAATTTCCCTCTTCTATAGACCATTACTTACATTTACTCTCATTCTTTCTAAATGATATGCATATTCAGCACATTGAACACTTGCATATGCAAAACCAGACTACATAGTGAAAGTGACTGTTTGTTATTGTGAACACACTCAAGTATCACAACGAAATCTAACCTCTGCATTTAACCCATGACATGCCCTCATGGGGCAGCTGGCAGCTATCAACAGGGCCCTGGGAGCAGTGTAGTGGGACGATACCCTGCTCAAGGGTACCTCAGTAGTGCCTGAGCTGGGACTCGAACCTGTGTCCTAACCACTAGGCCACCACTGCAAACATAACTACTGTAATTACTGTATCTATATATATTACTTTTAATAGCTAAGACATGATGTGTCTGTAAAGCACTTTCGCATTAAAATTTATGAGATGTACTATGTAGATAAAGTTATGATCATTAAAGTTGGTGTGTGTGTATAGGTACCTGTGGGTACTGTGGTGAAGGAGCAGGGCCAAATGGTGGCTGACCTGGCACTCCATGGTCAGGAGTATGTGGCTGTGCACGGCGGAGCAGGAGGAAAGGGAAACCGTTTTTTTCTGTCCAACGAGAACCGAGCCCCAATGCTGGCCACTCTGGGAGAGAAAGGAGAAGAGAGGGTTCTACAGCTGGAGCTGAGGACCATGGCCCATGCTGGACTGGTGAGAGAGAAAGATTATAAATAATTTATTTAAGTTTTTTTTTTTTTTAAATGTATTTGCTTGTTCCAGCAGGAAACATGCTAATTCAGATTGCTTTTGTAATCACACCCTGGACCGCACTGCACTGGAGCTAAGGCTAAGGCTCATTTAGCTAACAAGTGATAAGCTTATATTCTCTGTTTCTTTTCAGGTTGGTTTTCCAAATGCAGGGAAGTCATCATTGCTAAGGGCAATATCTAATGCCAAGCCTGCTGTAGCAGCTTATCCCTTCACTACCCTGAATCCACACATTGGCATAGTCAAGTACAGAGACCACGAACAACTGGCGGGTATATACATATATACGCACATACATAAATATATACACACACACACACATGGACAAAATTGTTGGTACCCTTCAGTCAATGAAAGAAAAACTCAAAATGGTCACAAAAATAACTTTA
>JBBPDA010019458.1:0-15939 GCA_037974385.1 Arnoldichthys spilopterus | reverse complement strand
TTTCATTTCTTTGTCATTGGACAAACTTACAAAATCAGCGAGGGGTCAAATAATTATTTCCTCCACTGTATATATTTGGAGCCTACATTTTGCTTCTTTAATTTAGGGCTGGACTATGTGGCTATAATGTTAAACACTAGCAGTCAATAGTCACCAAACTCTTTTATGCTAATGCATTGTCTCAGGGTGCTCTCATGCCTGTGACACCCCTGCCCCTGTCCTTTCTAGCTAGGCTTTTATATCCAGAGTCCTATTCACAGCCCTGATATGCACATATTCATATTCTATACCTATGCTAACACTGCTTTTTATGTTTGCCTATCTATCATCGCTGAGGGAGCCGATATGCATGCGTTCAGCTTGACTGACAGCCATCATGGTACCCACCTGCACACTAGGAACTGCTGCGTTTCCATTCAGCCTGATCTGCTATCACTTGGGCTTCCAGCCAGCTTGTACTTTGAACCAGATTCTCTAGTACACTAGGACACTAGCAATTGCTCTACTACTTTGCAGCATGATCGATCATTGGGGGTTGAAGCCACCTTGTACTTTCAACCGATTGTCCATCATTGGGGCCTCCTGCTCATGCTGTCCACCCTCTAACTATAAACGTTATAGCCCTGAACTACTGCCACCTTAAAGAGTGAGACTGTTTTATGTTTTTGTTGTTGTTCTTTACTTGCAATTGCTATCTGGTGTCGACCAGAGGAGGATGGTTCTTTTCCTGAGTCTTGGTTTCTTGCACATTAGGGTTTGTTAGCAGCATACCGATTCATTTTTCAATTGAATTATATTGCTTCTGAAGTATACAAAAAGGCCTAATATATTGGCTGAGGTAAGTGGAAAAAGTGTCAGTTTGATTTTTTTTTTTGCCAAACTACTCCTTTAAAGATCACAAAAGCACAAGTAAAAGCATCAGCTCTATAGTATGTATAAAACTGAAAGAAAAACAATTTATAAATGCATTAATATATTTTTTTAACAAACAACCTTTTCCATAGGCTGTTCCATGGGTGCCACAGATTCTCCAGTCAAAGTTATTGAGGCAGATGGCATCTTTGTACTTGGAATCTGTTCCATGAAACAGCCTTTTCTCTGCAACATTCTTTGCTGCATTATTCTTCTTCTTCATGACATCCTTCTGCCTGTAAGGGCAGTCCAAATAATGCAAAACAATGGAATAAGCAAGCCCACACAATATTTGTCATCACCTAAGATGGATTTATATATGGTAACGAAGACCTCATCCTTTGCATGTAAAATTCTATAATTTTGTAAGGTGGGGTATGGATAAAATACATATTGATACAAAGTGAAATCTGTGATACACCTCACTATGTATTAAAACACAGATGAATAAATGGTGCTCATTATTATTTTAGCCAAAATAATTGACTTTTGTTGGATTACATGAACAAAACACCTACAGAATATTACTCTGGAGCTGTGACAGATTAGAATGTCCACAGCACAGAGTAAAACATTGTTAAACATTGTAACAGGTTAGAGAGCTATTTTGCTAGCATTGTATTAACAATTAACAAACAATATGTTGTAAAGCCCTAAAGCAGAGCATGGAAACATACCACTGAAAGACTTCCCAGAGGACTTTGTTTTGAATTCTTTGTATGTTATGAATGTTGAAACCCTGCATGGTGACATTGAACAGGTTCTGGATCTCTGTGTATTCTCCAGAAGTGCTATGCAGTTGTACTTTCTATGTGAAGAAAGTAGTGTAATGAGCTATTTTAAAAAAAGTACAAACCATTAGGTTGAAGTTTTAACAATAAGTATTTTGTACAGAACATTATGCTCAAATAGGAGACTAAGGCCTAAAAAAATAACAAAATAAAAAATTACTTACTTGAAATTAAAATTAATGAAAATATATGCATGGTAGGATATGAAGCAT
This sequence comes from Arnoldichthys spilopterus, assembly GCA_037974385.1. Classification (NCBI taxonomy): domain Eukaryota; kingdom Metazoa; phylum Chordata; class Actinopteri; order Characiformes; family Lepidarchidae; genus Arnoldichthys; species Arnoldichthys spilopterus. Next base: position 14,024 of record JBBPDA010019458.1, on the reverse strand, counting down.
TTAAGAAAATACTGTGTGGGCGTAACAAACTCACCTTGTAACCGGTCTCTGGTGTGAGTGCCTTGTCCCAGTGGCTTGGTAGACATTTAAAATTGATCTGTCTCTTCCTGGGAATAAAAACAGCTATTATACGTTTACCAGTGATTTCATTTGAGTCACAGATTTACTGATCTTTAAAACGTACTAAACAAATTTTGATGCTTTATCTTCTTACTCTGATTTAATAGCTTGAGCATCTGCTGCTGACACAAATACAGGTCGACGCCTTACAACCTTTTTGGTCCCGTAGCGCTTGTTTGTTTGTATCATGTCTGAAAAGGAAGTGTTATTTTAATCAGTTAGTCATGGCTGTAACAAAGAGACACATACGGCATGTTTCCCCTAACCTTAATAGTTCTAGTAATTCTAGCACTATTTTAACAACTGCTGTAAAGCACATACATTATTCTGCAATCAGACCATATCAGCCTTTTTACAAATCAACTGTGAAAAACTACCCATTATGCAAATCATATTGATTTGCCTGACATAAAATGATACAATCCTTTATGCAAAAACACACCTAAACAAGACAAAATATGTGTCTTTTTTATTGTAAGTTGTACATTGATGTTGCACATTAACCTTAAAAAGCACTTAAATTCAGATCAACAATAATTTGTGGTACCTTGGAAGCTGAGTATATAGGACTGTGAGCCGGCAGTAAACTCCACTACTGCATTTGGGTCCTGTATAAATTGCTGCTCCAGTTCCTCACTGGTAATTGATGCGGTGTTGTGTCCTCCACTCTGAAAAGAAAAGCATACAATTATGAATCACATTTTTCATTTCTTTCATGATAAATGTTTATACCTCCTCTTGCCAACACTCTACTTAGGGAATTATTTTTCTGACCAAGATGGCGGCACCCAACCCATAATTGCTGGTGATATGAACCACGCAAACCTCAAGTCAGTTGTCCACAAATTCTACCAACACGTGGACTTTCTGGCGAGGGGTAAAAACATGCTGGAATGTATTCACACGAACATCCCTGGTGCATTCTGTGGTGAGCCGCGCCTCCACCTCGGATTTTCTGATCACGTGTCCATCATATGCATCCCAGCCTACAGACCGCTCGTCAGACGTGCCAAGCCCGTCCAAAAGCAGACAAAGATCTGGCCCCTATCTCTGCTCTTAAGGACTGTTTTGAACACACTGACTGGGGCATGTTCAGAGAGGCTGCAACCTACAGCAGCTCTACCAACCTAGAGGAGAACACAGCATCGGTCACTGGCTACATCAGTAAGTGCATCGATGACATCACAGTCTCCAAGAACATCACCACACGCTGCAACCAGAAGCTGTGGATGACTGCAGAGGTGCGCATGCTGCTGAGAACCCAAGACACTACTTTCAAATCAGGTGACCAGGCTGCCCTAAGAACAGCAAGGCTCATCCTGTTCAAGGCCATCAGAACAGCGAAGCGCATCCATGCCCAGAAAATCCACAGCCACTTCAAAGACACTGGGGAGGTGCCACGCATGTGGCAGGGCATTCAGGCCATCACCAACTACAAGGCATCTCCACCTGCCTGTGATAGTGAGGCCTCTCTTCCAGAGAACAAATTCTATGCACGGTTTGAAGTCCAAAATGACAAGGCAGTGGGGAAGTCCACCCCACCTCCCAATGATCAAGTGCTCTGTCTGACTGTAACTGATGTGAGGAAAACTCTGCTCAGAGTCAACCCATGGAAAGCTGCTGGACCAGACAACATTCCTGGTTGTGTGCTGAACAGCTGGCAGCTGTTCTCACAAACATCTTTAACATCTCTCTGAGCACCACGGTCATCCCAACGTGCTTCAAAACCACCACCATCATCCCCATGCCAAAGAAATCAGTATCCTGCCTCAATGACTATCGTCCCATTGCACTCACACCCATCATCATGAAGTGCTTTGAGAGACTCGTCATGAAGCACATCAAGTCACAACTGCCTTCCTTACTGGACCCCTTGCAGTTTGCATACCGTCCCAACCGCTCTACAGATGATGCCATCAACCCCACCCTTCATCTGGCCTATGCTCATCATATGCTGTTCAACGCCCACCTCGAACCACATCATCAAGTTTGCTGCTGATACAACTGTGGTGGGCTTGATCAGTGGGAATGATGAGACAGTGTACAGTGGTCTCATCAGTGGGCAGTTGTGGCCTAGTGGTCAGGACACTGCCTTTGGGACCTGAAGGTCGCAGGTTCGAGTCCCGGGCCGGGCACTACGGAGGTACCCTTGAGCAAGGTACCACTACACTGCTCCCCGGGCGCTGTTGGTAGCTGCCCGCTGCTCCACGTGTGCTGGGTTAAATGCAGAAAATCACATTTCGTTGTGGTGCTTGAGTGTGTTCACAATGACAGTGACTTTTACTTCACTTCAGAGAGGAAGTGAAATTGCTGCTGGACTAGTGCAGAGCCATCAATCTTTCTCTGAACGTGGAGAAAACAAGAGATAGTTGTTGACTTCAGGAGGGCACAATGTGATCACTCCCCACTGAGCATCGGTGACCCCTCCTTGGAGACTGTCGAGAGTTACTTGGTGTTCACATCACTGAGAACCTCATGTGGACTCTCAACACCAGCTCCATCACCAAGAAAGCTCATCAGCATCTATTCCTGCAGAGACTGAGAAGAGCGCACATTCCACCCCCATTCCTCACCATGTTCTACAGAGTGACCATTCTCTGCAGCTGAATCACAGCCTGGTACTGAAATTGCAATATTTCAGACCACAAGATCCTACAGAGGGTTTTGAGAGAAGTTGAGAAGATCATTGGAGTCGCTCTCCCCTCTGTCACAGACATTTACTTTACACACTGCATCCGCAAAGCCACCAGCATTGTGGACAACCCCACTCACCCCTCACACTCTTTTCCCTCCTCCCATCTGGAAAAAGGTTCCGAATCATACGGGGCTCCCCTACCAGAATGGAAAACAGTTTTTCCCCCAGGCCATCAGACTCCTCAACCAGAACTGATAGTATAAAAACACACACACACCAACCACCACCCCTCCTCCCCCTCCCTCCAACCCCTTGAACAACTCAGACTTCAATAACCACCTGCAAGTCTTAAAGGCAGCGTACAAAGCACTAGGCCACCACTGCCCACTAAACTCTGTTCTGCATACTTGCACATCTCTGCTGCTCCACTGTCAATTGCACTGAACATTGTCTTGTCTCATAGTATTTTGGTTTAGTTTAGTTGTATTGTTGCTCGTGTTCTGTCCTGTCTGCACTTGTGCTCTCTTCTGCTCTGCTCTTGTGTTGCACCATGGTCCTTGAGGGACCAACATTGTTTCATTTTTACTATGTGTTACTTGACTTGAATAATATCCTATAGTTGTGAAACATTAAGTCTCATTGTAATGAATCATTAGGTCTAATTGTGTTGGCGCAGTTAAAGAATCAGTTCTAGTTGTGATGGAGCAATGGATCTCATTGCAACGCAGTGTTGAGTCTCATTGTGATGGAGCACTGGGTCTTATATTGGAATTGAATGTAAGGTCCAATTGTGATGTCAATTCTCCAGGACCATGACAACTGACTGGAGCATTAGGACTCACTGTTTTGAAGCATTAGGTCTCATTGCTTTGCAGCTTTATGCCTCACTGGGATGGAGCATGAAGTCTCACTGTGATGGAGCACTAAGTCTCATTGTGATGGAGCACGAAGTCTCATTGTGATGGAGCACGAAGTCTCATTGTGATGGAGCACGAAGTCTCATTGTGATGGAGCACGAGGTCCCACTGTGATGGAGCAATAGGTCCCACTGTGATGGAGCAATAGGTCCCACTGTGATGGAGCAATAGGTCCCACTGTGATGGAGTATTAGGTCTACTTGGAGTATTAAGTGTAGTTGTGATGGAGCACTGACTTTTTCTTTACTTCCTCCTCATGCATCTGCCATTCTGCATCCTCTTAATGCCTCCTTGTGTGGTTCACTCCACTTTTACATTCCATGTCTGCTCCCAGAGCTTTGACTGTATTCCCAGTTGTCACCTCGCATTTGCCATGTTGCATTTACATCTGTGGTTTCCTCCAATTAGACTGATTTTTGATTTATCCCACTTGTTAATCTGTTGCTCCTCAGTTTTTTCTCTTCTTGTCTGGCCCTTACAAGCCCCTATGTTTAGTCTGCCCTTTTCTGTAGTCTTTCGCGGTGTTCTTGTCACAGAAGTGTCCAAATTCTTCCTTGGGTTTCTTTTGGTGTTTGCCTTTGTTTCCTTTACATAAAGGGAATCTACTTACATCCTTTCATTGCCAGTATTTATCCATTTGGATAATGACAATAATTGTTTGGGAGCATTATTTCTCAGTGTGAATCCATGTTTGTTGAATGAAATATTGGAGAAGTAATACGAGTAGCATATATATTTTACAAGTAAATGGAAGTATGATAATCACTGCAACCCACTTATTTTTTTTTATTAGTTTTTACTTACTGGTGATGCATACTGGATCCAGTTCCCATATTCATCCTCCCAGGACCATGCCCAGGTCGTGGTGAGGATGAAATTAGGAAAGACCACTGAGGACACAGTAGAGAGACGGCGGATGGGGTGAAGGCCACGAGTCATTGTATCAAAATACACTGGATTAACGCTAGAGCTTTAAAAGACACAATATGCAATATATGAATCTTATGTAAGTACTCTGATTACATAAACTGAAAACTGAATTATAAACTGAATTATATTATTAAGGTTTCAGGAGGACTCCATCCTGAATTATGGTTTCTGAGTGAGCAGTAGCCATATACAATGCAAGAGAGTGTGCTGTACATTTTGTTCTAAAAAAGCTTTCATATTTTTTAGCAGCTAGACATAATTTAAAATTGTATTAAGTGGTTGTGGAAGTTTTATGATGAGAAAGAGATTCACAAATTCACTTAACACATTTCTTCCATATTTTTATTTCCTGATGTGTCCCGTGCGATCATATATGAGATATATGAATAAAGAAGTCAATAAATATCAAAACAATTATAACGGTGCCTGCTAAGCTCCCACAGAGAATAAATTATTTTTATTATTATGGCATTTATTTTTATATTAACAGACCTAAAAACCTTAACAGTGTAGAATAAGTACCTTACCTGTATGTCTTTGCTGGGTCACAGTAGTCCTTCTCTACTGCTTCATTGTTAGAAAGAGCTATCCAGGCAGTTCCATCTTTAACCTCCCATTTGTAGGGTAGTTTAGAATGCTCTTTCATGCACTTATCTGCATGGAAAAAAATTTCCCATGGTTGTCACAATATCATAAATCTGATGTTGATACAAATGGCAAGTGCGGTATCACAATGCTTCAAATACAGGGATATTATAATGTCAGTCTGGTGCTGATCTTATTTAAACTATAATTTGTAGTATTAAAAGTATTGAACATTAATTTTTGGTCAAGCTTCAATATAAAAAAATATATTATTAGTGAAAAATGATTGCTTCTTAGACTGTAGTCTTACCACCATGCTTGCAGTATCCTTTGACAAAGTACATGCAGATCTCTGTTTTTGCTGAGGAAACAGAAAGAATCATAAGTCTCACTCAATGTAAATCCATTTCAGGATTCTTACAGTACAAAATATGTTTCTGGAATTAATGAAATATAAAGGAAAGGGGCCACTGGGGACTATTATCCTAGTGGTTAGGACATTGCCCTTGGAACCTGAAGGTTGCAGGTTCAAGTGCCGGTCTGAGCATTACTGAGGTACCCACATTTAACTTTATTCATTTGGCTGACGCTTTTATCTAAAGTGACTTCCAAGATACAGAAAAATAAAGCATTAGATTTGCACAGGGCAACACTGAAGTGAGTGCTACAAAGAAGTCCAACCCATTTCTCTTATTTGTAAAGACAGACGGTAGGTGCTGCAATAAATATTGATGACAAGTGCTTCAATAACTACAGACAGCAAGTACTACAATAAATACAGATGACAATTGCTTTAATAAAAATTAAGTTGAACACTACTGTCTGGGAGATATTCCCAGTCTGTTTTATGTCAATATAACCTTATAACTATAATACAGTTTTTCAACCATTTTTCAAAATCCGGAAGTTTTTTTTTTTTTTTTTTAGAGATTCTGGTTGGAAGAGCGGCAGCTCTGTGGAGCAGTGCGTTGAAAGTGCAGACGGGGGAAGCGCGCCGGCGCAGATGTGAAGCTTCGTCAGCGAGGATTCAGAACTGCACTTCCTTTGATTCACTTAGCGAATCTGCGTTCTCTATTCATCCCCAACAGCGCACTACATATGTCGGGCTTCGGTCTTCACCGAGCGGATCATGTTACGGAGCTGTCAGGGAAAGCGAAGGGCAGCGGAATCTCCTTTTAGATCAACGATCGCTGGTGTACAGAGGTCACAGTGCTTAGCAAGTTCTGCAGCCTGAACTTAGAAACTTTATTCATTAACTGTGAGCCATTTCATTCACCATAGGAGTTTTCCTCCTATATACTGGCTGGTGTTTACATTCCACCACAAGCCAACATGGATGAAGCACTGCAATCGCTAGCTGATCAGATCACAAGCTGGGAACAAAAACACCCAGATTCTCTGTTAATAATCCTGCCGGACTTTAACAGAGCTAAATTAAACCACGAACTGCCAAAATACAAACAACACATTAAGTGTCCCAATAGAGACAATAGTACACTAGACCACTGTTACATAGTCTTTAAAGACGCTTATCCTGCTGTCCCTCATGCAGCTCTGGGGCACTCTGATCACTGCTTGGTTCATCTTCTTTGAACCTTCAGGCAGAAATTAAAATCTGCAAAGCCTGTAGTCAAAATGTGAAAAAAAATGGACCAACAAAACAAAGCAGAAGCTGCAAGGCTGCACAGATTGAAGTGTTTTTGAGGGTGCAAACAATAATCTGGATGAACTAACGGACACTGTGACATCCTACATCAGTTTTTGTGAACATGTGTGTGTGCCAGCCAACACATGCTGCACATACAACAACCAAGAACCGTGGACAGTGTATTGTTCAAGCAGGCCAAGAACACACTGTCCAAGGAGATCAGAGCTGCTAAAGGGCACTACTCCAAGACATTGGAGGACAATTTCTCAACCAACGACCCATCTTAAATGTGGATTGGTCTGAGACAAATCTCTAACTACAAAGGTACATCCTTCCCCCCTGCTTTGGCCACAAACCTGCTTCATAAACCTTTAGGCCACAGTTATCCCTAAAGCTGAAGGCACTCAAAGAAGTTTAATTAATAAAAACTGTAACTTTACCTGCAGAGGACTGAGAAGCTCTGGATCTTGAGACTGCACTGGCACCCAGCCCTGTGCTAATATTAGCATTAGCTGTTGTCTGCTGTGGTGAGTTGAGATTTATAGGCTTATTGGCTCTTTGGCTGCTTTTAGGAGATGCTCTGACTTTGACCTGGTCCCTTAAGGCTTCAATGTTTGTAAACACAGCCTTCATACATCCTAGGAGCTCGTGAGGAACTCCCCTTTCCTGCAGTGCTTTCAGCGGATGTGGCTCATAGAAGTCATGTGCCCGCGGACATTGACAAGGCCCTCTGAGGTACTTCTCGCAGATGTGCAGCCTCTTACAGTTCTCACCATCATGGCATCGCCCATAGGGACCGGCACCATTGTTGTAGGAATGGCATACCTAATCAAGCATAAAACAAAGAGCCTCAGTACTTGCTAATTTCACCTGATGACAAATAACAGCAACAGTCTGCACCTAATGCATTTAGCTTGGTTTAAATTGATGGTCAAAATTTTAGCTTAAGCAATTCTAGAGGTATTGAAGTGTGTCCGCTGCAGTGTCCTCTATGGATGAAATTTCACATAATTCTGTGTGCATCCAAAGATTGTGGTAGTGATAAAGGGTGTTCTTTACATAAAAATTATTGGTACAGGCAGATTGTTAGATACTGGTTGGAAAGAAGTCAAGTGTTAAAGTTTAGCTTAAGTTGTTTTTGAGATTGAAAGATGCAGTGCCGCCCCAACCTTATGGAAAGAATTTCATAAAATTTGGTGTGCTTCCAATGAATGCGGTCACATTTTGTGAAACCTAAACCTTTGTCACAACATATTGGCTAGTGAAGCACTATTTATTTTTATTCTATTTATTCGCCTAGAGATCAACTTATCAAACAAATTTTTTAATTTTTGGTCATTCATTTTAAAAGAAAGAAAAAAGAAGGTTTACAGCAGGTAGAAGGCTGTTGTCACTCTGGAGCAGAAGTATACAGAGCTCTCTCCTGTCCAGCTGGCTCAAGTTATGATTCTGCAGGACTCTGGTGTTCTGCTCCGAATTCAAGTTATGGCAAAAACGGCATCCTCGTCTACAGTGTAAAACATGCAAAGACAATTGTATTTATAGTACATTTAACAACATGCAGTAACTTAGACTGTTTCACTGACAAGTATATATAACTTTACAGTACACAAAACTGAGTAAACATAATTAACTAATTAGATCAATAACTTATTTGTTTGTCTAGTAAGCATTTGAACCAAGAGCCATTCATTTATTATTTTATTTATTATTTGAGCCACTTAACCAGGGTTGCAGGGTAGTGCTGTAGCCTGTGCCTGTGTCAGTGTTCAAAGGCATGGGCATTGCAACTGCAGGGAATGCAGGTGTTACAATACCCACACTTTCACTGAAACATGATTCTTTCACCCTAATTTTGTTGCATTAAACAAGACTGCAAAAAGAATCTGCACCTATTTCAGAGTATGTGTTCTTGTATGTGGTCCTTCTCCTTGGGTTGATGACAGATAGCAAGAAAACAATGCAGGACACAATTATAATGATGAACCTGATCTTCACACTACATATATTGCTATGCTCTAGATCAGGGGTGGTAAATTTTGTTTTTGGTGATCTACCACTCTGCATAGTTTGGCTGTAAATATAGATTTTGTAATGAACATTAAATATTAAAAACATCCCCTAAAAGCTATAATGTCCCTTATGTAGGTTCAAATATATTTCCATGAGCGTTACTTTAAAATATATTTTATATGTTGTGGCCTTGCTTTCACCTGCTCTTAACGTCAGATGAAAGTACATGCAAGCAGTGTTTCACAACATCCAATCAAACAGCGCTTTAGGCCGCAAAACATGTCACCATGACCTCACCCCAATTCAATTATGCAGAAGAAAATGAAGAGAATCGATATGTCAAAAGTTTTACAAATAAAAGTGAGAATCCAACGATAATTGGATATCGATCCACCCATCTCTAACCACCTTAAATCACACTACACTTTCCACACGTAACCCCATGACACCTTATAGCTTCGTGGGATTAAGTGTCCCCTGCTCCTTACCTTCCTCTGCCGTACAGACAGTCACCAAACAGGAAAAATTTGCAAAGGTGTAAATTCGTGCATCCGGAGCAATTCTTTGTCCTGCACAATTTCACTGTACTTTTGGCGACCACGGTTCTCTGTCCGTTTAAGAAAACGTTAACGAAAGCTTCGCTGTCTTCTACAACGCTCTCAGCGCCGCCACCGTAAGGTAAAGAAGTACAATTCTCTTTTCTAAAATAAGATAGCAGCTCGTCATAGCCCATTGATCCATTTCGAGCACATATAAGCTTCATGCATTCTGCCGCCGTCATGTTGGAATCCAGGTTTAACTCTGACTCCGTCCTCGTAGCTGCTAGGCTTGGACACCAGTTAAGAGCGATTTCTGATGAAATGAAAACTTAAATCTTGACGGCCTTGCTCCGGTAAACAGCGCTTGTGTTGCCATGTTGGCCTAAACCCCCATTTGCTGGGGATTCTGAAGTGATTTCTATTGCCTAAAAGAAAGGGTACTGTTATTATTTAAATTTATTTCACATTTAAACGAATGATTAGAAATGATATTAGGCTAGATCAAGTTTAGAACAAGCATAGGACAAATTTAAAATGTATACACTTTAGAAGAGTTAAATCAGACTGGCTGACTTGTAGTGGGAAATACGATACTAGGGGGAAATAAACGCAAATAAATGGCAGCTGGACCAATATGGGCACATGTGGCAACAGTGCCACAGAAATTAGTTTGGTTGTATTTTAAGATAGAAGTAAAGTGTGATGTTAGTGAGTGTAGACGTGTCTTGAAGGAGAGGTCAGGATTCACCAAAATTATTTTTAAATGTTTGAGAGCAATCTTAAAGTAAAATTCAAAAAGTACAATTCTCCCAATCTATATACGAAATCACAATACTCTGTGTGGGTGTGTGTGAGACTTATGAAAACCATTTCAGCCATCTGAAAAAGTGTCTCTACACATTGTAAGGTGTCAAGGATCCTGGAGTTTAAGGGACCTTGGGTCTTGGGCCGAATTCACCCAGTGATAACACAATGGATATTTTGATTGTACAGATTTGTGCAACATTGTTTTGTTTGTTTTATTACAACTATGAAAACTGTGAGCTAGCTGACTACTTTGCAGCTAAACTGCTAGCTGACACTCATTAACGTTGTTTATGCAGATTAAACACAGCCAGAGAATAAACGAGACCTCACTGAAACCCTAGATTTGCTGCAGAGAAGACAAATACAGTTGACAACCCATTATACATGTGTGGCAGGATTTGGAGACACTTGTTCTGATGTTTCCAGTTATGTCTGAACTTCATTGCAATGTTAGTGGCTTCATCGGACACTAACATGCTTTCAACAGTTTGTTAAAAGGTATTTCCGATATCTCGTTCAATCTGTTTGTACAGTCAATTGCATAACAGTTATTTCCCATGTGTTTTTGTGGGTTTTTGTTACATTCAAAATGAATAGTAACACTGCAAGTCAGTAGATATAACTGTAGTGATCTCTCAGACATCCCAACCTGCAAAAACTCATTTCAGTAAGGTCTCTCCCCACAACACCCCCCTTCCAGGATCTTCTGGGAGACTTGGGATGTCTGGCACCTACTTGTGTTGTCATGTGCATACTGTTTATTGGTCAGATAACACTGTCAATGGTACAACGAAATGTGTTAGATGAGAGAAACAGGTCAGCTCAGCCACAGTATATAGGTAAGTTAAAAAGATTTAAATGAAAAATGTTAGAAGTAGCTATAAATATACACAGTAAAAATATGGGCATATAAGAAACAATGCTCTCATGCTTTTAGGACATTTAAATAATTATTTTTAAATTTTAAATTATTATTAAAATGTAATTCTACTGATACTTTATTATTATTATTGTTAGCATTATTATAGCTTTATTATTATTATTATTATGGGCAGTGGTGGCCTAGTGGTTAGGACATTGCCCTTGTGAATAGAAAGTTGCAGGTTCAAGCTTCCCATATGCTTCTCATAGCTGTCTGCTGCTCCAGGTGTACATATGTGATGGGTTAAATGTAGAGGTCACCTTTCCTTGTGGTGCTCTTTGTGTGTGCTTGAGTGTGTTCACTATGAAAAAATAAGTAACTTTATTATTTTTTACTTGTAATCTAAACGTGCAGTACCAGTTGTAACCAGCAGATGTCATCAAAAGATCAAAGGATCATCCAATCTTCCAAACTTTGCAAGAGTGAAAAGGGAGATCATAACATGGGGAAACTAAAGATATGATCAATAGGTGTTCAACCAACAGGTCTAACTGGAAGCAAAGAGCGTTTTGTCACCCTTTAATAACATTAAAAAGATGTAAATATTTTTAAAGACATTTTTTTCATAAAAATTTGAAATTGAAATAAAGGAATTTCAAATGTAACAAATCAGTTTTTCTCAGACATCATTGTCATATTTATAACCTGTTACCACTGTGAAAATGTATAAGTTTCTCTAGACACACCATCCTAATTTACATTGCTTACTTTTAACCATTAAATAATGCTTTTAACAAAATAGATGAATTCCTCATTAAAACCATATACTTAAAAAAATAATGATTTGTGAATGGTTCCTGACTTGAATATTTTCTTTTAGACACTCTTAGTCATCTCTTTTACCAAAATGGTTCTTTGAAGACCAGACATTGTTGCAAAGAAAATTTTAAAAGAATGAATAATTATTACCAACCTTTAGGTGAAGAAAACAATCCAGCACCAGCTGTAAAACAGCACAAAAGAATGTAAGGCATGAGGAAGCCCCAAAGTAATGCTTTTTCCATCTTCTCATCAGGAAAATCAAAGTCATCTTTACTGTCATTCCTTCTCACCATAGAAATGTTGAGATATCTAGTTTCTCAAGGACATGGTGTTGCATTTAACATAAAACGGCAGCAGACTACAGACAACAATAAAGTAAGTGTGAAATAAAAACACTATCATATCTACTATAGAGTAATTAACCACTGCACAGTACAGACTAGATAGTAAGGTGTGAATAATGAAGTTTTGGTAAAAAAAAATAAAAGCAGATGATACATTTACAGCATTTGGCAGACCCTCTTTACACACACACACACTTTTCCAGAGTGACATACATGGGTGCTTTGTAGTCAAGAAAGAAAAGTTTTTATTGTATTATTGACTTATAACCAGAAGAATACCATCCCAACAGTCAAGCGTAGAGGTTGTATTTCTGCCATTTTAAAGAGGAACATGATGCCTTCTGTTGACAAATTAAACTTTGGTGATCATTGGACTTTCCAGCAAGGCAATGATCCCATGCACACCTCCAAGTCAACCAAAGCTTTGTTGAGCAAAATATCTTAGAATTTCTTGGAGTGGCCTTCTCAGTCACCAGATTTGAATTTAATTGAAAATCTTTGGTGGGATTTAAAGAAAGCAGTTGCAGCACATAAGCCTTCAAACATCACTGAATTAGAGGCTTTTGCACATGAAGAATGGGCAAAGATTGCAATTGAGCGGTGTAAGAAGCTTGCTAGCACTTACCAAGAAATGTTTGTTAGAAGTTATAAAAGCTAAAGGATGCTCCACACAGTTCTGAAGCTGGGGCATGAATCATTCTGCACATGCAAAAGTGTTAAAAGAGTTGGCTGTTTAATGAGTTTTTTTGTCAATAATTGTTACAATCTTTCATCCACATCACTATATCACCTATATCACTATAATGTCTTTCGAGGTAAGGGGGTTGAATATTTCTATAACTATATATATATATATAAAATGTATGTGTGTGAGTTTGTGTGTGTGTGAGAGAGAGAGAGTGAGAGAGTTTGTGTGTGTGAGTGTGTGAGTGTGTGTGTGTGTGTAATCATTGGCTCTTGTATTGCCAGTATGAATTATCTCTTATCCAACAAAGCTGTTTATTTTTTCTTAGTCTTTAACATCTGATGCATCTCACTCCTTCTCATGTTCTTTTCAGTTGAAAGCAAAATACCTTTATATGCTTTCTTAGTCCAGATTTCCAGGCTGATATACTTCAGCAGAAGAGCATAATTCCATCCTACTGTGACCATATTTCCACATTGATGCAATAAATAAAATATTTGTTTTAAACCAAATGTAAATTGTTACTCTTACTCCTAATATCATCAAATAACACATCACAATTTAAATTATTTAAAAAAGTTTGTGGTGTAAAGGAGTCATCTCCTAAAGAACAGTTTGTCAACCTGCTTAATGCTACTGCTGCTATTGAGCAGTGGTGGCCAACTATTTAGGACCTTGCCCTGGTGGACAGAAGGTTGCAGGTTCAAGCCCTGACCTGGGTACCAAGTTCCTGCTCCACTGCTCCCACAGCGCTTTTCATAACTGCCTGCTGCTGCATGTGTGAACGTGTCATGGTAAATGCAGAAGTCACATTTTGTTGTGGTGCACTTTGTGTGATACTGAGTGTGTTCACAATGACAGATAAGTCACTTTCATTTCACTTAATTATTGGCTGAGAGTGATTAGCAAATAACATTATTTTCTACAGCCTTTAATAATCAAAATAAATAGCTTCTCGGTGAAACACATGCTAACAAATACAGAGTATCAAAAGTTTAGAACAATGATGTTAAACGTTAAAAAAACGAAATACGCAATACAGTCAAGTCAAGTTTATTTGTGTAGCGCTTTTTACAACTGACGTTGTCACAAAGCAGCTTTACAGAAACCGGGTCTG
>JBBPDA010019448.1:0-15939 GCA_037974385.1 Arnoldichthys spilopterus | reverse complement strand
AAAAAAAAAAAAAAAAAAAAAAAAAAAAAAAAAAATAATAATAATAATAATAATAATAATCAAATAAATAAAGTAGAAAAATAAACTATAATAAGATTATTATTAATTATTATTTTTCTACTTTATTTGTTTATTATTATAGTTTATTATTATTATTATTATTATTATTATAATATTCATCATCATATAAATAATTAAATAAATAAATAAATAAATAATAAGCAGGACATGTATTTGGACATAATTTGGGCAGTAAATAAAAAGGCAGTATGTGTGCCAGGCATCACGACCCCCTGGTTCCATTAACCACGACTACAGAAATTCCTTTTCTATAACGGGAACCATTTTACCCCGCGTCCACTCTAAACTACTTTCTCCACCACATAGAAAATCGCGAAATTCCTCTTTTAAACGGGCGTTCTCGGTCAGGTGTTGCGCTTTAGTCGAAGGTCAGCGTCAGGTTGAACAGCGGGCTGTAGGGTGGACTAGACTCTTGCACCGCCAGCAACAGATGCAGAAGAAAGCGAAACGCGTTTTCCACCCTCTCCGGCCACTGTCTGAACCATCCGGCTTTCCGTAAAAAAGCTATGGCGGACGTGTTGTCTGGAGTCTATCCTGATATTGTTTGATTGAAGAGTGAGAAAATATACGAATTAAGGGACGAAACGTGAGCGAGAACAGCGCGAATAGGTCCCGTAGACAAACTGAAGGGCCGCTGCAGCGAGACTTTGGTTTTAAGGGCTTGATAGGCGCGTGTCACGCCCAGTTTACTGCAGAAGAGCAGCGTTTGGGCCGAAACTCCTGCGCTGTGTGTTCGGGGAAACCGCGCCGTATCTGCGTTTAACGCCCGAGAAATAATAATAGAACATCTTAAATACAGGAATCTGTCTTCAGAGAAGCGAGTCAAACCTTGTGCCTGAGAACACAGCGAATAAACACCAAGCTAAGCTAAGCTAAGCTAAGGTAAGCTAAGCTGCATCCTGACAGTGTGTGCACAAACCAAGGCTGCAGACAAACCTATTGTTTACATGTGGGCGCAACAGCAACGATAAAGCAGATATTTTTCTCCGTTTTGAACAAAACGTCCACTTCTTGGGTGATCCGGAGTCCACAAGAGTCACATTTTGTGGAGTCATGGTGTCACACCATGTAGCAGCAGGTATTTTTCAACATTCAAGAGGTTTGTGTCACATACGTAGATCTAGAGGTACATCATGTAGTGAAATGTGTCCTGATCACTCATCAGACTGTGCAATTTTTTAAAAATAAAGTTAAAAAGGAATGAAGTAAAAAAAAAAAAAAAAAAGGCAAAAAGAAATAGAGTATGAATTTTAAAATGTAAGCAGGTAAAAAAAAAGTATAATAAATAGGAAACTAACAATAAACCTATCAATATACAGTAAACAGTTTAAACAGTAAACACACACCTTCAACAATATACACAGACCAAATGAGTTTATAATGAGTTTACAGATTAGCCAGATAAGCCAAATGTGCACATGGAGTGCAAAGTCTACAAGCTGCATACAACCGCACCCACATGGCCCAATCGTACCACATATACTGGACCACACAAGGATAATGTATATTGTGTATACAGCATCTTGTGTACAATAGAGTATATCGTACATCGTGTCAAGCGCACCTTAAGTTTGTACAGTGTCTAATATGTATTTTGTATTGTACAGTTTGTTTAAATACCGGAGAAACGCTATCGGCCTTAAACTAATTCCTTGTGTGTGCAAACATACTTGGCCCAATAAACGGATTCTGATTGAGTGCAAATGGCAAAGTGCAGATAGATCAGTTGAACCATGTGTGTCTGAGCTGGGAAATCACCAAACTGTGCTGGACACCAGCCAATTTTGGAATACAGTGGCATGATCTGGACCATCCTGTTGATGTGCATTAAGCTTCCTTACCTACCGGTCAGTTTGCACTGTGCTTGCAGGGGACCGATGGCGCCGGCAGGTGAGGTGACCGTTAACGGATGCGGTGGAGATGAAGGAGAGACGGAGGTCATTGCGAACGCGAGTCTGCTGGCCGCTTTCAGCGAGAGTGCCGAAATCAAGTCCCTTCTGACTAATCTCCCAGACCTGCACGAGGACCGTGTGACCAGAGAGACTGCAACAGAGAGGTTCCTGGGTGAGAGACCTTCTGCTTGTGTCGCAAGAGCCTTCGGCCTAAAGATCAGAGCTCAGTTCGCGCCTACATTTCGCGCACCTGACCCAGCTAATCAGGCACTTCTGAAGACGGTCATTAGCTGGATCAGGTGAGGCTGATGGTGGTTGGAGCTGAACTCCGCAGGGAGGCTCAATCCCAGGAGCGGGGTTTGTGACCTCTGCGTTACCACAAGGCCACACTGTTTGCAAATCGGGTGTAATACCCACCCAAATTCTTTAGTTCTGGATATTGAAATTGTGAAAGTGACTCTGTCATTGTGAACACGCTCAAGCACCACAACAAAACGTGACCTCTGCATTTAACCCATCACACGTGCACACGTGAAGCAGCGGGCAGCTACCAACAGCGCGCATGGAGCAGTGTAGTGGGACGGTACCTTGCTCAAGGGTACCTCAGTAGTGCCCAGGGACTCGAACCTACGACCTTCAGGTCCCAAAGACAGCGTCCTAACCACTAGGCCATCACTGCCCACTCTGATGTACCCCACATGTTGATTCCCCTGGCCAAACATCTACTAAACAGACGAGTTGGGGAAAAAGTGTGTTAAAGTAGGTCAAAAACAGCAGTATACGCTACAGCCATATAGTATAAGCCCCTCTTGGCCTGACTTGGTTTTGGTCCTTATTTTGATCTGTTGTCTGTGTGCTTTGTGCAACTTGAGGGATGAATCCATCACAGCTTGTCAAACACTCCTTCAATTTCTCAGTTTTTTCTCAGGTGTTTGCTGGAGCAGAAAAATCACCAAACTGCGCTGGACCTCTTGTTTGAAGTCGTACCACTATCCGTTTAGAAAGGTGCTCAGCCCAGTGTTGAGGAGCCATCACATGTTTGGCTTGAACCTACGGCTGTGCTATGTCGTATCATCCACGATATACCAGCATTGTTCCTCCCCATGATGAGAATGTCATATCGCCATACTGATATCACTGAAGACATGTTCACATTTCAACACCACCACCACCATTACTTCACACTTTTACACTATTTACAGAAAAACGTTCCTTCACAACAGTTGAATCCTGTGAGTACTGGTGTTTCCAGTGTTTGAATTTATGACGGGCAATACAAAGCAGAATAGCTATATTTTAGCACAGCGGTCTTCAAATCTGGACCGTTAATCCATATTCCAGTCCTGGCTTTTGTAATCACCAGTAGATTTGGCTCTAGGTGACCAATCAATTGCATCTTCAGTTCAGTGCCGAAATCCAGGAGTGGAATATGGATTCAAGAGTCAGATTTACATATATTCATTTGGCTGACGCGTTTATCCAAAGCGACGTCCAAGACGTGGAGCAGAGTAGTGGGACGGTACCTTGCTCAAGGGTACCTGAGTAGTGCCTGAGCCGGGACTTGAACCTGCGACCTTCAGGTCCCCAGCGCAATGTCCTAACCACTAGGCCACCACTGCCCTTTTGAAGACCTCTGGCTCAGGATTTGAAGGCCAGGATTATTGTTTTACTGTTTTTGATCAAGGTTTGTGTTTCCATGGCTCTCAGGACGATGTGGTCATGTTTTTGTTGATTGGCTTATTTTTTTTTTGTCTTTTCATGTTTCTCTACAGTTATAATGGATCGCTATCAGGAGCAGCCACATCTTCTAGACCCTCACTTAGGTAAGGGGATCTCCCTCCGCAGAACCACGTGTGTTTTCATGCTCTGTGACGCTGTGCTGATTAGTCTAATGTTTCCCTCGACTCACGTTGCTCAGAGTGGATGCTGAACATGCTGCTGGAGCTCATCCGGGATGAGAAATCTCCCCCTCTGCTCGTTCATCTAGGGTTTAAATTTCTCTACATCATCTCAAAGGCAAGGTCGCTTTGGCACACGAGTCACCTTTACTATCTTCCACTGTAGGCACGTCTTGCAGGTTTCCAACCTTTTCACATGCGCTGTCCTCTCAGGTCCGAGGTTACAAGATCTTCATGCAGCTTTTTCCACATGAGGTGGCAGATCTGCAGCCAGTTCTGGATCTGTTGTGCAGGCAGGACCCAAAGGACACGGAGGTGAGCTACCAATGATAATCATAGGGCAAGGCTCTTCTGACCAGCCTACGTGGTTATGCCTGAGGACGTATGAGGAATACAGCAATAAAGAGATACAGAGTTTCCCCACCTGGTCCTCAAGGACCCTCGTCCAGACATCAAACTCTCTGCTCTCGAGCTGAGTTTGCTGGGGCAGCCAGTCCTGGACAAATTGGCAGGATTGGATTTCTTTTTAAATCGGCTATTTCTGAAGGCCTCCGAAAGTTCTTTAGGTCTTGGCATGATGACATCACACACTTCAATAGGGAAGAGAACACCAGAACCTAGATGTCCGGTTTAAATAAGACCGGTTCCACCTGCTTGAGGCCCTAAATAATGGCACCCACAACGGAACACCTGATTCTAATTTTATGGACTCGAAGGTGTCCATATCAGGGTGTACCTACTTTTTCAGACGACTGATTGAAGGTTTTTTGCTTTATGAAAATGACCGCAAAATGTCAAAAAGCATAATCGCCTTCATGTGTAGCGAAGTGAAAGGGACTGTTTGTCATTGTGAACACACTCAAGCACCACAACGACATGTGACCTCTGCATTTAACCCATCACACGTGCACACGTGGAGCAGCGGGCAGCTACCAACAGCGCCCGGGGAGCAGAGTAGTGGGACGGTACCTCGCTCAGGGGCACCTCAGTGGTGCCCGGGCCGGGACTCGAACCTGCGACCTTCAGGTCCCAAAGACAGCGTCCCAACCACTAGGCCTCCACTGCCTGTAGGCACTGTATCAAAGAGACTGAGAGGTTCTGCTTGTTCAAATATGCTGAGTTTCCATGGGAACGCACTTATGTGTGTCCACGTTACTGAACGCATGTGCATGTTTGTGCATGTATTTGTTGTAGATCGGCCTTTAGGTGCACGAGTGCGCAGGATACGTCAGTGTCCTGCCTCATGTTCATCCATAACTGACTTCTCTGTCTTTCCACAGACTTGGGAAACTCGCTACATGCTTCTCCTGTGGCTCTCCATGACATGCCTCATTCCGTTTGACCTCTCTCGCCTGGACGGCCACATGAACTCTGACCCGGGACTCAACAGGGAGCCTATCATGGACCGTATTTTAGCTGTGGCCAAGGTATTGGTTGATAAATCTCCGTTTTTTGGTCCGAGTCAATGATGAGGCGGTTAATTTGGTGCACTTTAAAAGTTAGTGAAGTGAAAGTGACTGTTCGTCATTGTGAACACACTCAAGCACCACAACGAAATGTGACCTCTGCATCTAACCCATCACACGTGCACATGTGGAGCAGCGGGCAGCTACCAACAGCGCCCGGGGAGCAGTGTACTGGGACGGTACCTTACTCAAGGGAACCTCAGTGGTGCCCAGGGACTCGAACCTGCGACCTTCAGATCCCAGAAGGCAGCATCCTAACCACTAGGCCACCACTGCCTGACCGGTGTTCAGGAAGTGTTAACCCTGCTGAGATCAGATCCACCCCTGTTCTTGCGCAGCCCTTCCCTACATGTTTGAGGAGATGAGGGTCCCTCATTAAAATGATAAGAGTGATTATTTGTCATTATGAACACACCACAACGAAATGCAGCCTCAGCATTTAACCCATCCGTGTAGGAGCAGTGGGCAGCTGATGTGGGCAGCATCCGGGGAGCAGTGGTTGGGGACGGCGCCTTCCTAATGGGCAGCTCAGTGGTCTGGGGATTTGAACCGATGGCCTTCTTCTAACTGAATGCCCCCTTTGCGCTTGGGTGTCAACCTATCAAAATAAGAGTCTCAGTTTTCACACTAATAGTAAGTTAAAGCAAAAACATTTATTATTTATGGCTCTAACAGATCTTATCAGTATGTTTATAAGACAGCGGATCCTGTGAGGTTCTCTGGGTTGTGTTTGTGCCAAACAGATCTAGTTACACTGTTCATAATGCAGGGTTCCCCCATCGTGTCCACAGAGGGCTGATGTCGCAGCTGGTTTTTGGTTCCAACCAAGCAGGGGAAGACCACGTCAATGCCACAATGCCACGTTGATGAAATGATGCTGATGCACCGTGATCGAGTCCAAAGGGTTCTCCTGGTTGTTAGGACCTTGCCCTTGTGCACAGAAGGTTGCAGGTTCAAGTCCCGACCCTGGTACCACTGAGGTGCCCTTGAGCAAGGTATCGTCCCACCACGCTGCTCCCTGGGCGCTTCACATAGCTGCCAGCTGCTCCATGTTTGCACGTTTGATTGGAAGTGCAGAGGTCCCGTTTCGTGGTGGGTATGTGATTGTGTGTGTTCACAATGACAAACAGTCACTTCCACTGATAAGTGTATAAGAGCTGTTCATTCCTACACCTGGTCCGTGACGAGGTGAGCTGATGGGAAACGTTTAGAAGGGATAACCATGTCTCTGATCAGCAAACAAATCGTGGGCAGTGGAGGCCTAGTGGTTAGGACGCTGCCTTTGGGACCTGAAGGTCGCAGGTTCGAGTCCCTGGGCACCACTGAGGTTCCCTTGAGCAAGGTACCGTCCCGCTACACTGCTTTTCGGGTGCTGTTGGTAGCTGCCCACTGCTCCGCGTGTGCACGTGTGATGGGTTAAATGCAGAGGTCGCATTTCGTCGTGGTGCTTGAGTGTGTTCACAATGACAACGAGTCACTTTCACTCCACTTCATATTGTTTGTGTCTGTTCCTTTCAGTTGTACCTCCGAGTCAGTGACAAATCAAGGGACGCTGCATCGGTCCTAGTCTCAAAGTAAGCTCTGCGTTGTTCCATCGTTCTTTATTTTCAGTGTATGTTCTATTTCTACACGTCAACACTGTACTAAACTCGAGAACAAAGGCTCAGAATGGCTCACCGTCTGTGAGGCTTCCATCTGAGTATGTACTTTAGCTGCAGTCTAGTTCTGACCAGCAGAGGGCAGACTTCACCTGCCATGTTTTTCTCCCTCTATGGTAGGAGGCCCTGAATCATGTGCTGGAGGGCTGATGTTTGTGTGATTTCCCTGCTCAAACACACCTAGTTCCACTCACCTGCCAGTTGCCGGGTTAATGTGTGTTTTAGGAGGGAAAGTACCAAACTGGGCTGGACTCTGGTACTCAAGGATCAGCTTCTGGGCATCCCTGCTCTATGGGCACTCAATGACTTCACTTGGCAACTGTGTTACATGCCAACCCCATTTCTGGAAAACATTTTGTAAAATGGAATAAAAGCAAAATTCATCTGTTTATCCAATCTTTTGAACTTTTGCTTGACTGATACAAGTACAAAAATTACATCTAATATTCTGATCAACTGTATTTTGTTTCGGAACTAAAAACAAATAAAATGTCATTTTTAATAAGTTTTTTTGGCCTCAAACACACTACATAAACAGACGAGCTGACGTTTGAGCCCTCAGGGGACATTGCATGAGAAGCCATCATGCTACTGTGAGAAATATGGCCACATGGGCTTAAGAGAGACTCCGAAAACTCAACACAGTTCACTACTGCATCAAGAAATGCAACCTGAAACTGAAGCTAAGCGAGAGCCCTACATCAATTCAGTGCAGAAACGCCTCCGAATTCGCAGGCCTGGGCTCATCTCAGATGCACCGAATGACTGGAAACGTGTGCTGTGGTCATATCAGTGCATTTTTAAAAAGACACTGAGATCCGTGTACCTTAGACGCAACTACACACCGTTGAGCTGCACACGTTTCGCGTTAAGCCAAAATGGGCAAAAATTCCAATTGCAAAACTGCAACAGTTCGTATCCTCAGTTCCCAAATGAATAAACAACATAATTCAAAGGAAAGCAAACGTGTCTCTGTCTCGGCTTTGAGTCAAAATACTTTGAAGTTGCTCAGTAAAAAAGTGGAAATCTTTTTTTTTTTTTTTTTTGTACTTTTCACTTAATTAAAGAAAAAAAAAAATCACACTTTTTTTGCATTTTACAAAATGACCCAACTTTTATCGTGGGATGGCCTTTTTTAATTTGCATTATATTTAATTATATATATATATATATATGTTTATTTATTTATTTATTTATTTATTTTTTACATCTTTCATATATTTGCTATTTACCAGAATTTCGCCGTAGTAGTGAAAATGCATCAGTCGTAAACTGTGAACGGCTTTAACTGTAACAAATAAGTTGTGCCTACATCTCTGTGCAGGTTCGTGACCCGGCCAGACGTAAAGCAGAGGCGGCTGGGGGACTTCCTGGACTGGACCCTCACGACAATATCCCTGGCCAGTGACGTGACCATGGAGGGAACTGTGGCACTGGATGGAGCTTTGCAGTCTCTGGTAAAACCCTGCGCAGCTTCCTTCAGTGTGCAAAGGAATTTTGGGTTTGAGGCTTTGTTTTTGGCGTCTGATGTGCAATAGCTCAATGTTACTGATGTCAGGAGACTGATGAGCTCGCGTGACACTCGTCTTTGACTCGAAATGAAGTGCAACACCTTCACGTTTAGACCGTGCATAGTGTTGTTCCTAGTTTCTTCCAGCAGGTGGTGCTGGTTAACCAGTGCAGCCCAGAATCAGTGTTGCGTACGCCAATCAGCCAGAACATTACAACCACTGACAGGCGAAGTAAAACAGTCTGGTTATTTCATTGCAGTGGCACCTGTCAGGGGGTGAGATATATTAGGCAGCAAGTAAACAGTCAGTTCTTGAAGGTGATGTGCTGGAAGCAGGAAAAATGGGCACGTGAGCCACGTTGACAAGGGCCTGATTGTGATGGCTAGACGGTGTGCTCTGACTGAGGTGCCTTTTAATATATTAAAGGGCCATATCGTCATCTTTCGTTAGTCTCTGTGATGTCACAAAACGTAACACATATACGTATATCATATACTTTATCTAAGTCAAAAGTAACTTTGTCATCGTGAACACACTCAAGCACCACAACGAAATGTGACCTCTGCATTTAACCCATCACACGTGCACCAGCGGGCAGCTACCAACAGCAGTGGGACGGTACATTGCTCAAGGGCACCTCAGTGGTGCCCGGGCCGGGACTGGAACCTGTGACCTTCAGGTCCCAAAGCCAGTGTCCTAACCACTAGGCCTCCACTGGCCAATAAAAGCCGTTCACCCGTTCACACCGAAGTTCTCACTGAAGTGTTTTAGACCTGCGCTGCCTTTCCAATGAACTGCAGCGAATCAGATCCGAGATCATTTGCATATATCCGTCTTAAAGGCACAGTAACCGAGACCGAAGGGAGAAACCGATGCTGGTAAACGGGTACGTGAGAATGAATGACGAACATGGTTTTGGTGCACAAACCCACACTAACGTGATGGGAAAGATGAGGGGAAATGTAGAATTTGGACCCTCGGCCACTCAGGGTCTTTAATTGTTAAAGATTAGCTGAAATAATTCGACTTTTGTAGGACAGCATGAACACCCAGTAACATCCACCTGAAGCTGGGATTGGTCACTGGGATTAGTTCGAGGCGTATTCGCATATTGTAACAGTGTTTAACCCCTGAGCTCTAATGGCTAGTGACTCCAGCACCAACGAAACGTGACCTCTGCATTTAACCCATCACACGTGCACACGTGGAGCAGCGGGCAGCTACCAACAGCGTATAGCATGTAATTCAGGATCAGCGTAACCTGTGGTTGTTCCTGCACCTCTATATACAGACAGAAGTCAGTGGAATCTTTACCGCAGCGCAGCCTGTAAAAATGGGAGTGAATTCCCTGAGAAACGCTGGTAATTACCTCACCCCCACCTCCCCCGTCAAACGAATCCCGCCCCAGTAGCGCTTTAGTTATTGTGATGGTAAACAGAGTTTTTTGCTCTCGGCTTTTAAACTTGTCGTGCATGTTTTGAGAGAGGGGGAGAGAGGGGGAGGGAGGAAGAGAGAGAGAGAGGGAGAAAGAGGGAGAGAGGAAGGGAAAGAGAGAGAGAGAGAGGAAGGGAAAGAGAGAGGGAGAGAGAGAGAGAAAGAGGGAGAGAGGAAGGGAAAGAGAGAGAGGGAGAGAGAGAGAGAGAGAGAGGGAGGAAGAGAGAGAGAGGGAGAGAGGAAGGGAAAGAAAGAGAGAGGGAGGGAGGGAGAGAGAGAGAGAGAGAGAGAGAGGGAGGGAGGGAGCAAGAGCAGGAGAGCGAGAGACTTGAGCGAGAGACTTGAGCGAGAGACTTGAGCGAGAGACTTGAGCGAGAGACTTGAGCGAGAGACTTGAGCGAGAGAGAGAGCAGTGGTGCATGTCTGATGCCTCAGGCCTTCAAAACTGACTCTGTGTGCCAGGAACACCCGGGGAGAAAAAAACCGCCATCAGAGTTTTGCATGTCGTTAAATGTCACCAGGCTATGGCTTTGGCAGGCAAAGACAAGTAATGCATTCTTTGAAGGTTGCTAATTACAAGTGGCCGCTTCTGGCTGTGGATGAAACCACATAATCTGGTTTCCACTTTTTTGAAAAGGCCCAATTCCACGGGTACGTTTAGACAAGGTACAGGTTCATTATCCTCTTCTGAAATGCAGATTGCAGTCAAATCAGAAAATCAACGGCCAGGTCCGTTATGTTGGGGCATTTAGGAGAAAGACCAGCTGTGGTTTAAAATCACCAACCGCCTCCGTGAGAGCAATCCAAGATTCAAGCAATGTTTATTGTTGGCCCATCCATATAGAAAGCAAGTGATCATTTGTCATTGTGAACACACCACAGCACACAGTGCACCACAACCAAACGTGACCTTTTAACATTTAACTCATCCGTGTAGGAGCAGTGGGCAGCTGGCGTTGGCAGCACCCGGGGAGCGTTGCTTGGGGACTGGTAAAATGCTCAGTGTTACTTGTACCAGTCTGGGATTTGAACCAACGACCTTCAGGTCACAACCGTTACTGTTACACCACCACTGCCACAAGGCACTAGTGTGGCAAACAGTAGGGTTGAAATATTGGCGGTGGTGGCCTAGTGGTTAGGACCTTGCCCTTGTGAACAGAAGGTTGTAGGTTCCTGACCCGAGAACCCTTGACCAAGGCATTGTCCCACTACAGTGCTACCCGGGCACTTTACATAGCTGCCTGCTGCTCTACACGCAGAGGTCCCATTTCGTTGTGGTGCACTTTTTGTGTGATTGAGTGTGTTCACAATGACAAATGGTCACTTTTAAGTAGCGTTTCTCTTGGACCAGTGGTGCGACACCATGTAACCATGAAGTGCAGGCCTGAACACACACAGTGCATTTGGCAGTAGACGTAACACAACATAAACGTTCAGTGATGGTACCAGTAGCCGTGGATTGAGGCCTCCTTTATAATAGACAGTTGATCATGATTGGTCAGACTGTGTGAAAGGGGCGGTTCCTACTGTCCCAAACGTCCACCGACTGAAGGTGAAGATGCGATTAATATGCTTTAAAGCCGTAAAGGCTGCACGTATCCTTCTGCATTCCAGTACAGCAACGACCTTCTAACGAACTCCTCTGTTCACCAGGCCCAGCTCTTCAAGCATGGCAAACGAGAGGACTTCCTGCAGTATGGTGAGTATCTCCTCCATGCCCAGTCAGTGTGTGGAAAAGCTGCACATGAACACCGATCTTAATCCCAGCCTGCCTCTCTGCCACAGCTCCCACTGTCCTTCAGTGCCTGGATCAGAAGAGGATAGCGGAGAGTAACCAGGCCATGCTGAGGAAGCTCGGGGTGAAGGTTGTGCAGAGACTAGGCCTGACCTTTCTGAAGCCTCGTCTGGCCAAGTGGAGGTGAGCGCTGTGACCTGTAATCTATAGCATGTGCCTCATGTGGACTCAAAGTGACTATTTGTCATTGTGAACACACTCAAGCACCACAACCAAATGTGACCTCTGCGTTGCGCACGTGGAACTCAGTGGTGCCCGGGCCTGGGACTTGAACCTGCGACCTTCAGGGACCTCCCAAGGGCAACGTCCTAACCAATGCCCACTGGTGATGGCGAGCCGTTCAGTTGTGTTCGTCACCAACAAAAACATACACCGATCAGCCACAACATTAACACCATTGACCGGTAAAGTGAAGAACATTGACTCTGGGAAGTGGGATACATTAGGCAGCAAGCAAACAGTCAGTTCTTGAAGTTGATGTGCTGGAAACAGGAAAAATGGGTGAGTATAAAGGTCTAATCCAATTGGACAAGGGCCTCATTGTGACGGCGAGACGGCATCTCCAGAACAGCAGGTCTGGTGAAGTGTTCCAGGTGTGCAGTACCTACCAACAGTGATCCAAGGAAGGACAACTGGTGAATCTGCGGCAGAGTCATGGGCACCCAATGCTCGCTGATGCACATGGGGAGTGAAGGCTTGCCCGTCTGGTCTGATCTACCCTTGCCTAGACTAATGCTGACTGATGGATAGGGGTCAGAACACACAGTGCACCACAGTCAGAGCTGTTTCAGCAGCAGGAGGGACACACTCAGTTTTAGGCAAGTGGTGTTAATGTTATGGCTGATTGGTGTATGTAGTTTACTGTACTTGGGCTAAGTGATCATATCTGTTGCGTTGACCATAAATTTGGTGGTTGTAAATGCAGCATCTGCAGCTTGAAGTGGCTCAAAAATGATTGCAGTTGTTTTTAAAGCCGTGCGAGACGAACTCAACACACTTAACCTTTAATCACGTTAACGTTTAGCATTTACGCGTTGCCATGACAAAAAGTATATTAAGTTTGAGGAACCAATGAGGACATGCGACTGATGCCGCTTATTCAGGGTGCGAGCGCTTGAAAAACACTCAGTAACACAAGCGCTTGTGTGCCAGTACTTTATCCTAACAACCAGTTTGAACACACGCCATTGCTTCTCATGGCGTGAGATTTGCGTGGGTATACACTGGCATTGAGGGCATATGTTTCGGAAAGTAATTTTACTGACCGTGCCAGATGTTTTGTGGTTTGTCTGTTTGAAATTCCACAAAATTTTGTGGACAGTGGAGGCCTAGTGGTGAGGATATTGCCCTTGGGACCTGAAGGTTGTAGGTTCAAGTCCCGACCCGGGCGCTACTGGGGTTCTTTTACAATGCCAGGTTTCAAAAGACGTATCTCCCTGAAGATGCATTATTATTGTTATTATTATTATTATTATTATGGGATGGTGGAGCAGTGCTTAGCTCTGTCACCCCACAGTGAGAAGGTCCTGGGTTCGATCCCCAGGTCGCCATCAAGACCTTTCTGTGCAGAGTTTGCGAGCTCTCCCCGTGTCCACGTGTTTCCTTTGGGTTCTCTGGTTTCCTCCCACCGTGCAAAGGCTTGTGATAGGCTGATTGGAGGCTCTAAATTGCCCGTAGGTGCGAGTGTAAAGGTGAGAGGTTGTTTATCTGTGTGTTGCAGTGCGATGGGTTGGCCTCCAGTCCTGGGTGGAGCCCTGCCTTAGGCCCACAGTCTGAAATGGAAGAAGCAGTTTAGGAAATGAATGAATTATTATTATTATTATTATTATTATTATTATTATTGAATGTGTATTTCTACTTTATGGTACTAAAAAGGCCAAAAAATGACAATTTGATGTTTATACAAAAGCTGAAACGTTACTACTGTCCACCCAGGTACCAGAGAGGAAGCCGCTCTCTAGCCGTGAACCTGGCACAGTCCACAGCTGCAGGAGAAGTGTTGGATGCAAGACCTGATCTGGAGTCTGCAAGCCCAGAAGAAGATTATGACATACCAGAGGAGGTGGAAAATGTCATTGGTGAGTGATCCTTTGTTTCCTCACTCTGTTCCCACTGCAGGGCTCATCGGTGCCGTTAGAAACAACGCTTCAGACAAATCTCCTGTAATGCCAATCAATGATCAAGGTATTGGTAACAGTTGCCATATCACATTCCCTGATTCTCAAAGGTTTGGAATTATGTGCCGTATTACTGCTTTTTGTTATTATTATTTTTTTATACAATACAGTTAAAATGTGGATTTATTTGTGTAAATAAGTATTTTAAATGCTTAATAATTAAAGAATTCTTTGAACAAGAATTAATATAATAATAATTGTATTTGTAGTATATTTATCAGCCTTGATCTCCACTTTTGAATTTCTATATAATAATTATTATATAAATAATAATAAATAAATAATAAATAAATATTAAATTACAATAATATATCTCAAATAAAAATAGTTTACATTTTAAATATGACCCAGGAAGCTGTATAACGTAAATATATATTTATATTTATGTTATACAGCTTCCTGGGTCATATTTAAAATGTAAAATATTTTTATTTTAGATATATTATTGTAATATACCCTTTAATACACTATTATTTTAGTATTTGGCTTTTAAAGTCCACAACACCTTGTTTGTCTCTTGCGTGAGAGCAGAAATTGGTAAGGACATGAGTCATAAAGCGGCTGCAGAGACGCCTTTATATAATGTGCCGTCTGCTTTCAAGAATAACAGTAATATCATATTATGGTCCAAATATTGTGATCGTACCCTTGTGGCAATTCACACCTCTATTCTACAGACTTCACACATTTACCGTTCTGTATAAATCTACACTGGCTCAATTCTTCTGAATACAGTGCACATTTCCAACAACTATGGGTTTGTTATTGAAAACTTTGATTCCAGATGTTTGAGCAGTAATGTTGATCATGAGGTGCCATTATGAGCTTCTGTACACACCTTTTTTAAAATTCCGACTTTATTTTATTTGTTTCTTTATTTATTTGTCTGTTTGTTTGTTTGTGTATGTATATTTATTTATTTTTTATTTGTATTTATCTATTTATTTGTGTATATTTTATTTTATTTTTTTTTTTTTGTGTATATTTTATTTTTTTATTTTTATTTGTATTTATCTATTTATTTGTGTATATTTTATTTATTTATTTATTTGTGTATGTTTATTTATTTGTGTATGTTTATTTATTTATTTATTTGTGTATGTTTATTTATTTATTTATTTGTGTATGTTTATTTATTTGTGTGTTTGTTTGTTTGTTTGTTTATTCACTATTAAAAATAAATAAATAAATAATGAAAAATGTTTTTGACCATTTTTGTGCCGTTGTTATGACCGCAGTCTGTCAATGCCTTTTTCAGAACAACTGCTGGTGGGACTGAAAGACAAGGAGACAATCGTGCGTTGGTCTGCAGCCAAGGGGTAAGAACAGTCTGTTCATAAACATGTTTTCAGCATGAACCAAACACGTTCTGTGGAGCTTAGTTCTTCAGGAGGTACTAGGTTTACTAGGATTTTCGCACCGCTTACACATTCATGCTTCGTTCACTTTTTTATTTTTGAGCAGTATTGGGAGAGTGACCGGTCGACTGCCCAAGGAGCTTGCCGACGATGTGGTCGGCTCCGTCTTGGACTGTTTCAGGTGAGCTCTATCACAGGTGAATCAGTGTGTGTGAGGGACTCTGTAGAGATGTGGTTCCCGCTGTTTGTCCCTGGTTTAAGGAGGCGGCTGTACAACCTCAGGCTTACCTCAGACGTCAAAGACCCTTTGAGTAACTTAGAGTCAATTAGCTATAAGTAATAGCCTCTTGGATTTTACCCTTATTTTCCTTAATGAGCTGTTACTGAGGCCTTGATGAGCTCCATCACTTGTGTGTGTGTGTGTGTGTGTGTTTCAGCTTTCAGGAGACTAACAACGCATGGCACGGGGGTTGCCTTGCCCTTGCAGAACTGGGCCGCAGAGGGCTGCTACTTCCTTCACGCCTCACGGACGGTAGGTCTCCCACGTTCTAGGAATGATCAAATATGTAACTTATGGTTGGAAAATGGTTGATTTTTAGTGAAAGTGACTATTTGTCATTGTGAACACACTCAAGCACCACAACAAAATGTGACCTCTGCATTTAACCC